>PVIW01002609.1:0-186379 GCA_004026585.1 Noctilio leporinus
AAAAAAAAAAAAAAAAAAAAAAAAAAAAAAAAAAAAAAACCTACACAGAGGGAGCCCTGGCTGGTAGCACAGTGGATAAGGCACCAGCCTGCAAACCCAAAGGTTGCTGGTTCAATTCCCAGCCAGGGCACATAACCAGGTTGCAATCCAGGTCTCTAGCCAGGTCCATAGCTGGATGCAGGTGAAAGGCAACCATACATTGATGTCTCTCTCCATCTCTGCCTCTCTCCATTCCCCTCTCTCTAAAAATAATAAATAAATAAATAAACTAGACAGATGGTAGTTTGACAAAGGTTAGTTGCAATGTAGAACCTGAAAACATACCAAGAACCTTTAATATTATACTACAGTAAAATCCATTGGTCTAACCTGCACACAAAACTTTGTAATATCTTGCATTGGTCATTGGGAAAATACTGGTTCACTAAATTACACAGATTTTCCAAATGTTAACAGATTTCACCATATAATATTTTAAAAATTGCATACATTAATACTCATTTATTTCATCAGAAGTCTTACATTTTGGGAAGCTGCCAAGCTGAAAGTGGCAGATGCAAATGTCCAAAACTGTAACTTTCACATGAAAATTCAAAGATAACAAATATTGTCAGTTGTTTTCCTTTAAGTAAGAGGAAATACCAATAAAATACCTACCTAATACTGAATAATCAAGTCTGAATAGTCATATCTTTTGCCCTTTCTCATGAAAATGGTGTTGCATGGAGAAAATGTAGCTAGCTCTGAGCTAAGCAGTGACCAGGGTGCGCTTCCCTGAGCTAACCACGTACTTGAGCATGCAACATGCTTTATGTGTGCTTCCCTTTTTGTCACAAAACAGTAAGACCATGTGAAACTTAAGGATGAGGATTTAATAAAAGGAGTATGTTTTTACACTATATCAATGACATTCTTCAGTGAAACTGGCTTCCTTTTTTCTCTAATTTAAATAGTAAATGAGGGCAACAAATGATACATGACTGCTGGTAGAGTTGGGTGCCCCTGCCTAGATTTGTGCTAAGGTAACAGAAGATTTTACCACTACCACCGTAGATTTTGTACCATCAATGCAAATGTCTATATAGTAAAAAGATAAGTGATATCTTAGTATTATTATGAAAATAATTTTAACATTATGGACCTCCTAAAAGGATCTCAGTAAGCCTCAGGGACCAAGAGACCATAATTTGAGAACTACTGTTTTAAAATAGCTTTACTTTTGGCAAGGATAGTACCCACCAGCTCCTATGTAATAGAACTAACAATAAATCTAAGTAAAACATAAGTCAAAAAATACCTTCTATGTGATACAACAACAATAAAATTAAAAAAAAAATACCTTCTTACCTTTGCCAACATTAAAGACAAATGGTTCACATCTATCACGACTGGAATCAAACTTCTTTCCATTTGTCAGTTTTCCTATGTAGTGGACATAAACTTTATCTCCAATCATTGGTGTTTCATCACTAGTCCCTGGCCTTTTGACAATCTATAAAAGACAAACATCAAGAAAAAGGAGATTAAACTTGTAATTTCTAATCAGAGGATCAAAAGATCACACAATCCATTTCACATCACCAAAGGCAGATTTGCAAATAAGTATGTCTTTTCTAAAATGCTCCCTTCCTACTTTTCTCCATAAGTCTCTCTATTAGAAAATTGTCCCAGTATGCTCTTAATCTTTAATGCTACATTTAATATTATTGTTAAACACAATGCTCCCTCACAATAATTTACCAATGATCCTGCTTCATTGCTTTAGTGCCACCTCTCATGCTTTGACACTAAAATCTCCCAAAACAATGAGCTAGTCCATGTACAAATTGAATTAGACTAAAAAGATTACTTTCAAGAATATTCAAGAAGTCTAAAGCAAAGTTTCAAAGCTGAGGTTGTAGTTACTTCCCTCCTTTGCTACAAACGTTAGCTTCTGACTAGATTTCACTAGTTTGATTTAATTTCATAAAGATCAATTTCCTGGTGTAACAGGTTACACTTCCTATTATTTGAATATTCAACGTATAAAAAACAAGTGTCACCGTACAGTTTCATATAAAAATGAGTAATTTATTTTATAGTAGAGAAAATGACAAAAATCCTCCAAAGTGCAAAACACTTAGGTATTGTAAAATCCAGTATATTTATTTCCTTCTTGGCAGAGCAAGACACTAATGCAACTGGTAAATACTGGGAAAAGAAAATCAAATCCATGCACATGGTGGTATAATTTATTCTGTCAATCACCTATGCTAAATTAATCATTTTATTAGATAATACAGGGTGGTAGCTAATGTCCAAAGAACATCTTTTTAGGAGAAAGACCTCAATTTTCATCTAAAGAATTCAATTATTTGTTTTTACAGTCTTTGAGATGTTCTTGCCCCACCCTCATACTACCACATAAATGTTATCTCAGGATCTACAATTTCTTAGTTCAATAACTCAAGACAGTCCCTGAAGGAAAAGAATCATTACTGCAACCCCGTCAAGAAACTGTTAGAACTAATCCATAAATTCAGTAAAGCTGCAGAATATAAAATCAAGATAAAGATATCGGTTGCATTTCTATACATTAACAATGAAATATCTGAAAAAGAAATAATTCTGGAAATGCAAATTAAAACCACAATGAAACATCACCTCACACCTGTCAGAATCACTACTATCCAAAAAACAAGAGATAAAAGGGAACTCACTGTGCACTGTTGGTGGTAATGTACACTGGTACAGCCACTATGAAAAACAGCATGGAGGTTCCTCAAAAACTTAAAAATAGAACTACCACATGATCTAGCAAACCCACTTCTGGATATATGAGGGGGGACCCCTAAAAATGAAATTATATTCTGGAGGGGGGTCCCTTGTAGTACAGGCTTCCCTGGCTATGTGCATGTTCTAGGAACTCATCTGTATCAGTGGGTGCACCAGCTGGTGTTGTTGCTGTGTTTGGCTTCAGTGAATTTTTTTGAAGACTCTTTCAATGTATTTGCCCTTTTCATGATGGTTGATTTACAGCACACTTGCCCACACTGTGCTGAGTGTTTAGCAGCTTTTGACTAAAAATGGCATGACCCCCAGGCTCCACCCTCCCTATTTACCTGATCTCACCCAGAATAACCTTTTTTGTTTCCCCAGTAAAAAGGTCTTCAAAGGGAAACATTTTGCCAATGTGGAAGAAGTGAAACAAAAAATAGCAGAAGCAATAACAGACATCAAAATCAACAAGTTCAAAACGTGTTGAGCAATGGAAAAAAGTCCTAATAGGTATATTGCATCCAATAGAGAATAGTTTGAAGGTGACTGAAGTTTAAACATGTAAGAATAAATATACAATTTTTAATAAATAAATTCTGGGGTTCTTGGCTGTCCCCCCTGTAAATCCAAAGGAAACAAAACCACTACCTCAGAGAGTTACCTGCAGTCCCATGTCAGTGTAGCTTGTTCACAACAGTTAAGCCTTGAAAGCTGCCTAAGTGTCCATGGGCAAATGGCCAAAGATGTGATACACATGCAAATACGAGCTTTGTCCAGAAAGTATCAAGACAATGTCAATTATAATGAAAAGTTTGTGCTCGATACTTTCTGGACAGACCTTGTTTTATTCAGCCATGAGAAAGAAGGAATCATGCCATTCGTGACAATATGAATGTACCTCAAGGGCATTTTGCTAAGTGAAATAAGCCAGACAAAGTAACAACTGCTATATCACTTACATATGGAATCTTAAAAAGCCCAACTCACAGAAACAGAGTAGAATGGTGGTTGCTAGGGGCTGATGGATGGGGGAAATGGTGAAATCTAAATTAAAGCATATAAATTTTTAGTTACCAAACAAATAAATTTGGGGGATCTAACATACAACATAGTGGCTATAATTAACAACTGTGTTATACATTTGGGAATTGCTAATGGAGAACTTAAATCTCACCACCACACACAAAAAATAGGTAATTAGACTTCTGGCCAAGATAGAGGTACAGGTAGGCACGCTTCACCCCCTACCATAATCATAAGGATTACATCTGGCTCAAAACAAAAAAACAACCAGAACTACAAGAATATCAAACTGCATGTAATTCCAACAAATAAAGATATAAAGAAGTCATCCAGACAGGTAGGAGGAGTGAAGCTGGGGAGCCACGTCAGAGAGGATGCAGTGTGGTGGTGACGGCAGCAGCAAGGCAGTGGCTGCAGGCAGCCAAAGGAAAGAGCAGTCACACATTGTAGAAGCTGGAAGGGACACCTGGGGAGCAATCTCAGTCCCAGGCCAGACTTTACAGCTCATGGTTTAGTGCCAGGAAAATAAAGCCTCATAGCTTCTGGCTGTGAAAACCAGTGGGGGTTGGGGTGGTGGAAGAAACTGCTTATCTCTCAAGAGAATCTGTTTACAAGGGCCCCTCAGTCTTAGAATGTAAGCAAACACACCTACTCTGGGAACCATCACCAGGACAACAGCTGGAGGGATGCCAGTTGTGCACAGGAAGCAGGTAAAGTGACTAGAAAAGGGGCGAGTGTCAAGCAAGCAGCACTGTCCCCTCTCTGACCCTTCCTGCACATACAGCATCACAAAATGGTGAAATGGGTTGCCCCTCACTGATGAATACCTAATACTCCATCCCTTACAACAGGTGTGATAGCACACAGAGGCAAACACAGGAGTCTGTCTAGTTGAGGAGATACAGAAGTATAGCCCAAAAGAGGGAGCATATCAAGGCTCCTAAGGGAGAACTAAGTGACAAGGAGATAGCCAACCTAACTGATGCAGGGTTCAAACCACTGGTGAAGACAATGCTCAGAGACTTGACAGACATGATTATGACAAATGTGTAAGAGAAGAAATGAAGACTAAACAAAGTGAAACGAGAGAAAATCCACATGAAATCAAGGGTGAAGAGGAGGAAGCTGGGATTCAAATCAACACTTTGGAATATATAGGACAAATAAACAGTCAACCAGTACAGAATGGGGAAACAAGAATTGCAAAACAAAAACTAAAAAACGAGAAGAGGTTTAGGAACTTCTGGGATGAATTTAAATGCTCCAACATCCAAATTATAGGCATGCCAGAAGGAGAAGCGGAAAAGCAAGAAACTGAAAACTTGTGTGAAAAAATAATGAAGGAAAACTTCCCAAATTCAGGGAAGGAAATACACATGCATGTCCAGGAAGCACAGAGTCCAAAACAAACTAGATCCAAAGAGGACCATACCAAGACACATCATAATTAAAATGCCAAAGGTTAAAGATAATGAGAGAATCTTTTTTTTTTTTTTAAATATTTTATCTATTATCATCAGAGAGGGGAAAAGGTAGGGAGGCAGGGAGGGAGAGAAACATCAATGTATGGTTGCTCTTCACTGGCCTCCAGCTACAGACCTGGCTGGAGACCTGGCCTGCAACCTGGTTATGGCCCTGGCTGGGAATCAAACCAACGACCTTTGGGTTTGCAGTCCAGCACCTATCCACTGAGCCACCAGCCAGGGCCTAACGAGATAATCTTAAAGCAGCAAGAATTACCTATGAAGGGGTTCTTAAAGACTATCGGCTGATTTCTTTAATTAATTAATTTATTTATTATTTTTCAGACAGAAGGGGAGGGAGAGAAGAAGAGAGGGAGAGAAACATCAATGTATGGTTGCCTTTCACCTGCCTCCAGCTGTGAGTCTGACGGGACACCTGGCTTGCAACCTAGTTACGTTGCCCAGGCTGGGAAATGAACCAGTGACCTTTGGGTTCACAGTGATTTCTTAAAAGAAACTCTTCAGGCAAGAAGGGACTGACAAGAAGTATTCGAAGTGATGAATAGCAAGGACCTACAATGAAGAATAAATACTCCATCCAGAAAAGCTATCATTTAGAATGGAATGGCAGGCAAAGTGCTTCCCAGATGAGGTAAAGCTAAAGGAGTTCATCATCACCAAGTCCTTTTATATGAAATGTTAAAGTGGCACATTTAAGAAAAAGATCAAAACTATGAACAATAAACTCACAACTATCAAATGAATCTAAAACAAAAACTAAGCAAGCAAATAGAACACGAACAGAACCATAAATATGGAGATCATATGGAGGGTTGTCAGCGGGGGTAGGGGAGAATAGGGGATATGAAGCATAACTGGTAAGTACAGAATAGACAAGGGGGCATTAAGAATAATAAAGTAAATGGAGAAGCCTAAGACATTATATGCACGACCCATGGACATGAACCAAGGGAGGGGGTGGGTTGCTGAAGGGAAGGGAGGTACCAGGCAGACTGGGGCAAAGGGGAAAAAATTAGGACAACTGTAATAGCATAATCGATAAAATATACTTAAAGAAATGGTAATTATGTGAGGTGATGGAGGTGTTAAATAACTCTACTGTGGTAATCATTTTGAAACATATAAATGTATCAAATCATCTCATTGTATACCATAAGTTTACATAATGTTATAGGTTAATTATATCAACAGAGTTGCAAAAGTAATTTTTAAAAAAGATTTTATTCATTATTTTCAGAGAGAAGGGCATGGAGGGAGGAAGAAAGGGAGAGAAACATCAATGTATGGTTGCCTTTCCTCTGCCTCCAGCTATGGACCTGGCTGGAGACCTGGCTTGCAACCTGGTTATGTGCCCTGACTGGAATCGAACCAGCGACCTTTGGGTTTGTAGGCTGGCACCTATCCACCAAGCCATTGGCCAGGGCAAAATAATTCTAATTAAAAAAATTAAGAGCTACTTAAAAAATCATTACTGCCTTTCAAGGACTTCAAAGGGGAAAATGTTTTAAAAAATTAAAAGAAATTACATAACATTCTAAAAGGGCTTGCTGTCATGATCTGCATACAGTATCTGGGAGCCTGAGCCTCCCCTGGGGGGAATATGCATTTGTAGGACTATGAACAAGTAATTGGGTATATGGGATGAATAGCTATCAGGGAGTCAGATAGCTGTCTACATTGACAAGTGATATTATATTATCACTTCAGGTTTCCCCAGCAAGATGAGCTGCCTTAATACTACAATCTAGAGTTGCCTTAAGACTACAATCTACTCTCAATTCATTAAAAAATAATAATAAAATTAAAATAAAAGGTAAGCACCACTATGTAATTTTATCTTCCTGGACTGACTTCCCAGAGCTGTGCTGGTCTTTCTTTTTTTAAAAATATATGTGATAGTTAATGAGAGAGATCACCATAGCTGTGGCACTGTGTCTAATGCTTTATGTAATCACCAAAACTCCATGAGGTAGTTATTAAAGTGTAGGTGCCTCTTTACCCATTAATTTGTTCTGGAACTCGTGCCGGGCGCCAAAGCTGATGAGTACTGAACTGTGTGCGGGCCACTGTGAGGCTGACACAGAGACCTCTATTTCATTGCAAGAGGGGCGCGAGGCGGCAAGCAAGTGGCCAGCAAGCGCCAAGAGCTGAAACAGTTTCTTCTTGAGTGCTGAGAGGTATGACTGCATTATTATTCCAATTTTACCAATTACAAAGCTTCATCACAGATAGGTGGTCGCAAAATTAGTAGACTGCTTTAATCTTGACCCAAGCCCCACAGTGAAACCTGAGGCTCTGGACAGTGATAAATGATATGATTTAAGACTTACAATCTCAAAATGTTCCTTATAAGCCAAAAAATCTTATTAGTTTTACCCCCTAGGATAAAGCAGAATCTGAAGCAAGCTAGGAACTGTGTTCTCTGATGGGTGCTCTGAAAAGATGATAGAGGAAGGAGCTGCTGAGGACAGCCTGCAGTCTGGAATGAGTAATGCAGATAGCCATAAGGTTGAGAAGCCATATGAAAGAAGGTAAGGTACCATGATATAAATCAATAGCATTAAAACCCTTATTCTACAGTGCAAGTCTCCAAAATTCGACTTGGCACGCAGTAGGCTAATAGTAAAATATACATACATATTCAGAAGAGATCCTGGCAAAAAACAAAACAAACAAAAAACACTCACAAAAGCAACATTAGACGAAATAAAAGTTCTCATTTGCTAAACTAAGCTTAGAGGTAATATTTAGAATGTAAGTCAAAGCATATAAACTTTGTAAGATAATCTTTTCAGCAAAAAATTTACAATTATACAAAACTTGTATGAATAACAGTGTAGGAGAAATAATATGACTAAAGCCATTTAACCTCTCTCAGCTTCAGTTTTCACTTATATGGAATATAAATATCTATCTTCCATATATAAATAGAAGAATAAAGAGCTACTCTGTCTTATAAGAGCACTGTGAGATACAATAAAATAACATATGTAAAAATGATTAACTACAAAGTGAAAAAAATATAGTATTTTAAAAGGAGAAAAGCTAATTGAAAAGTGAGATCTAGTCACTGATGAAACCTCAAAAAATATCTTTACTGCACAGGGTACACACTATTTGTATATAAAAACAAATCATTTTAAACTTTGCAGCCCTGGCTGGTGGCTCAGTGGATAGGCGCCGCCGTGCAAACCCAAAGGTTGCTGGTTCGATTCCCAGCCAGGGCACATAACCAGGTTGCAAGCCAGGTCTCCAGCCAGGTCCATGGCTGAAGGCAGGTGAAAGGCAACTATACATTGATGTCTCTCTCCCTCTCTGTCTCCCTACCCCTCTCTCTAAAAATAATAAATAAATAAATCTTTTTTAAAAAGCTTTGTAAGTTAGCTCCTTTCCTTAGAAAAAGTCTTTTGAATTATTATCAGCTATCTTTAATATACTAAAATATTATATAACAACCCATTTGTACAGAAGCAGCCTTTGGATCTGCATTTACTTATATATGAGATACTTGGCAAGTTAATTTACCTAACTGGGCCTCAATTTCACCACCTATTGTATAAGCTGGGATTAAAAATAAACCTCAAGTTATGAAATGAAATGAGACTTTAGCTTTTAGCTTTAATGTTTGGTATTTAGTAAGCCTTGGTAATTATTATCTACCTCCAGCGCTACCCCCTACAAAAGATTTTTACAACAATCTTTCAAGAGAGTAAATTTCCCTACATGTCATTCATCCTTGTGGCCTCACCTTTAATACTCCTCTATCTTTTTTAGGGGTAACATCCTCGCCATGTTCATCAACAGCTGCTGCTGCTGCTGTGCTTCTTCTACTGTTCTTGGCACCTGCAGCAGTAGTCATTGTCTTTTATAAGCAGAATGAATACCTGCAAGAAAAAATCTATTTTAGGAAAAAATATCATTTCTACATGCATCATAAAATGCTCCTAGGAGCTGAGCATTCATAATCTGATCTAAGATTTACTCAGAGACAATAAGGTTAAACACTGAAAATGAAAACAAAAACATTCTCTATGAGCATGTGTTGATGTCATGAGGCATGTAAATAAAACATCATCCAACTCCTCAATTTCCCATCTGGCTCTGGTCCCAAATTAGACAGCAGTATAAAATAGGTTTGGTAGTGATTAGATTCCTTAACATGCATACACACAGAGAAGTAGTTCTTTCAGAACTTGGAAAGCACTCTTTTCCTACAGCTATGTTCTCGACAGAGAATTAAGAACTTATCAAGTGATTTGACAAGAGAAATGACAATCAAATCATTGTGGTAAGTAGAAGAGACTTTGGAAGCTGACAGACCCCAGTCCAAGTCCCAGCTCCAGCAATACCTGTTTGACATTAGCAAACTTAATCTCACTGAGTCTCAGTTTCACATCTATAAAATGGACATAGTACATTTCTCACAGAGTTACTGTGAGGCATTAATAAGATGATGTATGCTAAGAGATTAGCACTGAGTATATTTACTATATTTATACTATATATTACTAGTATAAAAATAAAATTTTATTTATTTATTTATTTTTTAAAGATTCTATTCATTATTTTTAGAGAGAAGGGCAGGGAGGGAAGAAGAAAGGGAGAGAGAGACATCAATGTATGGTTGCCTTTCACCTGCCTCCAGTTACGGACCTGGCTGGAGATCTGGCTTACAAACTCATTACGTGCCCTGACTGGGAATCAAACCAGCGAACTTTGGGTTCACAGGCTGGTGCCTTATCCACTATGCCACCAGCCAGGGTGGACTGAGTCAAACTTTAAAATGTAAGCATTTATTATGATTATTGGGATTATTATGACCATAGGGTCACATCTTTCATTCCCTGCTCAAAAATATTTACAGAATGAGGTTCTTCCCTAGCATAATATTCAAGGCCCTTTACAACCTGATCCTAATCTATCTTTCAGGTCTAGCTTCCACTATTTCTTTTACTTTTTTTTTTTTTCATGCAGTTCATGCTCTAACCAAACCAGACCAATTCCTCTTTCATAACAAGCCTGTGCTTTCCCATCTCCATGTTTTTATTGTTCTTTCCCATCCTCTCACCCCAAGCATTCTGCCCCCCTCAAATGCTACTCCAGTATACCAACCTTGACCTTATACTTGGAGATGGTCTGACCTTTCTGCACTTCAGTAGCTCTTCCCTTGATCTGTTGTCTATAACATAGTTATAAAACAGACTTGTTGGATCTGAAAAGATCCTTTGGGGCACAGGCCATGCTTTGTTCGTATTTAGATTCCTTAGAGCACCTCTACATTTTAGATTAGTAAGACAGGAAAGGCAAGGAATTTGGAGCTCCTTATGAGCTATTTGACACTGGCTACTCTAACTCCTTATAAGCCTTTTTTCCCCTACCTGTATAACTAGAACAACAATAGCATCTGTTTCTACAGAGTGATCTTCTGCATTTAATGGTATAATATGTATTTTAGAAGTCTACTACCCCAATTTTAGCTCTTATTAGCAGTCACCCAAATTTCATGCAAGGCAAACCAATGTTACCAAAGTTAACAAACCAATGTTACTAGTTGCTGCCATGATTAATTCCATACTGCTCTCTCCTAGTTAAGCAGGTAAAATCAAGGATTAACCACTTCTATAGCTATTCCATAACAGGCTTATAATGAACCCAATGCTCCCTAAAGTTACCTGCTGGACCTTCTTGTCTACACAGTCAAAAAGAGCATTTTACACTTGTGAAAATGTCTTGATACAATTAACAATTAAACAACTAAAACATATATTGCAGTGTTTTAACTCATTTCCAATTGACCTAAATTTACTTCAGTGTCAACAGAGACAAACCAAATTTTTTGGTGCCCAAGAATCTTCAAAGAGAACACCCATAAACCCCTTTGCTTTATTTTCTAGTACAGTTTATGCCAAATACAAAAGATTCAAATGCTTGGCTCAGGATAAGGGAAAGGCTAAAACAAAGTGTTCTCAAACAACAAAAATTAAGTATGTAGTTGTGTGTGATGCTGAGATAGATAATTAAGAAAATTCTATCAATGGGGCTGATTCCCACTTCTAGAAATCTATCTCTTATAGCAGACCTCACTGAGGCACAGAAACTTGGAGAAGGCACCTCAAAAGCAGGGAGGGAAATCTTGTAAATATTCTGGAGATCATGGACTATATCCCTGGGAAAATCCATACACGTGGGCAGGGGGGGCTTCACAGATACACTGAAATCTAATAAACCCATGAGGGAAACCCTGAAATTAATCAATCAGCAAATTAAAACCACCAGAAAGGTTTTGAGGGAACAGAACAGTCCCTCAATTTCAAAACATGAACCTACAGATTACTTATTATTAAAAAAGGAAGAAAAGCTTTCCAATGAAGTCATCTGATAGATATACCCTTAATACAGGTGATCTGCATCATGACCAAGCTCTGCATCACCAATAATAACATAAACTAATAACACTGTGCCTCCTGATGTGATGTTATGAAAAGCACACATGGGGTGGTCCTACCAAAAATATTTAACCTGAAGCCAATGAAGAAGAAAAGACAAAATTAGATTAATCAGGTTGTGAAACAACCTACAAAACAACTGGCTTAGAATACTAATAATGTTAATTTTATAAAAGATAAAAAAGGGGAGATACTGTTCTAGTTTAAAGGAGACTGAAGAGGCACAACCACCACATTCAACATGGGGCCCTTGGGTGGATCCATAATTAGGGGGACAAAAGTCATAAAACTACATTTTGAGAAGAATTAGGGAAAAACTGGGGAACAGCACATTAGATTATTATTACTGTGCGATTTTAGCTTTCTGGAGTGTGCTACAAGACTGTGGTTTTATGTCAAATGATATCCTCATTCTTTGGAGGCACAGGCTGAGTTAGTTAGGGGTGTCACAGGAGGTTGGCCACTTACTTTCTAGTCATTTAAGAGAAAGTGTGCAGGGACAAATACCACAGAAGCACAAACACAAAGCATTGAGAAAGCATGTCTACAACGCATCCAAAGTTAATGCTTTCCTTTTGAATGCTCCTCATTTGGATCAGCTTAATATTTTAACAAAATTTTTATCAATCAAAAAATACTTTATTTTGGTCCTAACCCTGCCTTTTGGAAACAATGACTTTCTGAAGTTCAAATAAATAGAAAACTTGTGTAAGTTGATTTGCTACCTAAGTCCCACTTGATAAAGGAATTTGCTCTCCATTTTCAGTTGTGACACTTCAAAGGGATGTAAGTATTCTTCATAGTAACCTCAGAGGATGTAGTAGTATGGAGTCCAGATGAAAAAGGGTAGCATTAATAATTAAAATGCAAGGATAAAAATAACAATAAAACAAGCTTTTAAAAACTTCTGAAGGCAGATAAATCTGGAAGAATAAAGAAAGAAATGGAACTTTCCAGTGTTTCTCCTTAATTCCAGTTATGCCATTTGGAGTATAGATTTTTGTAAGCAAACAAAATACATTAAAAAAAACCCCAAACCCCTTTTCTTTTTCTTTTAAGATTTTGTTTTATTATTTTTAGAGAGAGGGGAAGGGGAACAGTGACATCAATGTATGGTTGCCTTTCACCTGCCTCCAGTTATGGACCTGGCTGGAGACCTAGCTTGCAACCTCTTTATGTGCCCTGGCTAGGGAAATCAAACCAGCGACCTTTGGGTTCACAGGCCAGTGCCAATCCACTGAGCCACACCAGCCAGGGCTCTTTTCTTTAATCTAGAGTTATATGAAAAAAGGCAGTAAGAACAGGCTATTCCTATAAACCTGTAAGACACATACCTCTTCAGAAAGTTTTAATTTTTTAAAATAGAAGAGCCTTCTCTACTTGCCTCTACCCTAGGTTTATGCTGGATTTAACATCACTATGTAGCTATGGGTATTAATCTATGATAAAACTCACTGTTCTGAACCGTCCAAAGGGGAGAAATTGCAACCCAGTACATCAGAGAGGGAACGCACAGTTCCTTCTGTTATGGACATGCCAGATAAGCACACACTCTCAAAAGTGCTAGTTAGCAAACACCTAAGACATAATAGAATAAGAATACACATAAAATTCCATCATCTGTATACTGAAAACTTCAGCTGACTTAACTGAATTTTCATATTCCCCCAAATGAGAAGTCATTTTAAAGCTTTGTCTGCTAATGCCCCATGCCATGCATATTACTTGCTGTGATGTTCTCTTTGTTAAAATATAGGTATCTTGTACCATATTGTCCTACTGTGTAACAGAAGAGTTTTCTCAAAGAAGAAAAAGAATATAGGAAACAGCTACTTATGTTAGAAGTACAGAAAATTACAACACTATTTTTTTTAAGTATCACAGATGTTTGGGTCATAAAGGCTTTCAGCCTCCTAAAACTAAAACATAAAAGAAAGAAAACACATGGAAGAAGTGAAGTAGGGCTTTTAAGTGAATGCAATACAAGAGCATCTTAACTTTGAAAATATCCATGTAAGGGTGACCCAGAAAGCCCTCATTTACTTTCAAATCCCGACCTCTCTCAAAAACATGCATGTCCCATAACACAGGAGTGTCAGTCAGGAGTTATCTGTTTGTAGAGAAGGTATGTATACCAAAAAAAAAAAAAAAAAAAAAAAAAAAAGATCAATATGCACACAGAGGAAACTAGATCACATATAAACACTGACAATATAACTACATGAAATAGCACACTGCATTTGTTTACCTACTTTCCTCCACACTGGGGTAGGAATGAGGAGACAATCCTCCTATACGTACTCACTTATTTTTTCTCCTTTATAAAAGAAACCTTCAAGAAGATATACAAATGGCCAATAAGAACACGAAAAGATGCTCAACATCATCAGTCATAAGGAAAATGAAAATCACCATAAGATATCACACCCATTAGCTTGGCTATCACAGAAAGGAAAAAATGATAACTGTTGTTGAAGATATAGAGAAATTAGAACCCTCATATACTGCTGGTTAAAATGTCAATGGCATAGCCTCTGTGGAAAATTTGGTTGTTCCTCAAAATGTTAAATAGAATTATCATATAATCTAACTACTGCACTCTCATATCTATGAGGAGAGACACCCCAAAATGAAATTTATTAATTAAAAAATTGTGCATGTATTCTTACATGTTTAAACTTCAGTCACCTTCAGAGTAACTCTCCATTTGATGCAACACACCTATCGAGATGTTTTTTTCCAACTCAAAACATTTTTTTTTTTTTTTTAATTATTTTCAGAGAGAGGGGAAGGGAGGGAGGCAGAGAGGGAGAGAGACATCAATGTATGGTTGCCTTTCACCTGTCCCCAGCCACGGACCTGGCTGGAGACCTGGCTTGCAACCTGGTCACGTGCCCAGCCTGGGGAATCGAACCAGCGACCCTTGGGTTCCCAGGCCGGTGCCTATCCACTGAGCCACCATCCACAGGACTCAAAACAGTTTTAAAACTGGTCAATTTTGATGCTAAACTTTTAGTGCTTCTGCTGTTTTTTGTTTCATCTCTTCCATATCAGCAAAGTGTTTCCCTTTGAGGACTTTTTTCATTCAGGGAAACAAAAAAACATCTCTCAGAGTGATAGTAGGTAAATAGGGAGGGTGGAGCACAGGAGTCATGCTGTTTTTGGTCAAAAACTGCTGATCATTCAGGCAGGTGTAGGCAGGTGTGCTCATAAATCACTCATCCTGATATGGGCAACCAAGTTGAAAGAGTTCAAAAATATTTCACTGAAGCCAAACACAGCCTCTTGCAACAACGCCAGCTGGTACACTAGATACAGAACTCATCTCGTGGGAAAAGCCTGCACTACAAGCCCCGCCCCCCTTCCAGAAGATCATTCCAGGGTTTTTTGGGTACCCCCTTGTATATCCAAAAGAAGTAAAAACAGAGACTCAAACAGCCACTTGTATAACAATGTTCATAGCAGCAGTATATACAGCAGCCAAAAAGTGGAAACAACTCAAGTATCCATAAGCAAAATATGTGTATATGGATTATATATTATTAAAATGAATATTGTTCAGCCATTAAAAGGGATGAAATTTTGATACATGCCACAATGTAGATAAACCTTGAAAACATGCAAAGTGAAATAAGCCAGACACAAAAGGACATACTGTATGTATGATTCTGCTTACATGAGGTGCCTAGAATAGGTAAATTCAGCGAGACAAAGTAGAACAGAGATGACCAGGGGTTGTGGAGAGGGCAGAAAGATCAGTAGTTGTTTAATGAGTATAGAGTTTTTGTTTGGGGAAGAGTAGTGGGCATAATTGTACAATATGAATGTACTTAAATACCACTGCACTGTACGTTGAAAAATGATTAAGATGGTCAATTTTGTTCTGTGTATTTTATCACAATTAAAACAAAAAGAAAGCAATCAATCTGAGGCCAGAGAAGGCAAAAATGAAGTGAACAAAATGGTTGGCCAGGCTTCATTTCTCTTTTTAACCCTTCCTTCCCCTAACTGGAGGGTGCCTGTCACATTTCCAGTGCTCTTCTCAGGGGCTGGGTGAATCTGCAACAGTGAGTTCTTCATCAGCTCTTCAAGGATCAAAGGCTCTAAGAGGTCCAGTTATGAAAACAGGAAGGAGAATCCTAAATAGAACTACCACTTCGTAGTGACAAGTTATTTCCTTCTTTATTGTATTTCTTGGATATTTACAGTGCTTTGATAAATTTACTTTTCTTGGTACAAGCAATTACCTCCTGAGACAAGCATTTGAATCCTCCTTTAGTACTTAGAAATTTTTTTGATTTGAAAGACAGACACATTAATTTGTTGTTCCATTTATTTATTCATTCAGTGGTTGATTCTAGTTTGTGTCCTGCAACCTTGGTGTAGTGGGATGATGCTCTAACCAACTACCAGCCAGGGCCTTCTGCAACTTGCTTGACTTTATGGTTTGTCTGTTACCTCTCACTAGCTGTGGCCTGCTCCACATCAAGCCGTGGTCCCTTAGCTCAGAAGTATATCTGCTATCTATCCCTGTTCAGAGTTGTGGCAGACTGCTGGGAATTCTCAGTATTCTTTGCTCCACTTCTTTAAAATAAAACATCTGCTTTTTAACTGGATATGAAGCTTCCCATAATAAAGTTCCAATTTTCTACCTTGAAGGTAAGTATGGTCATATGACTAAATTCTAGTCAATGAGATATAAAGAAAATATATTCATAAAGAATCAGGTAGCCAGCTCAGGGTAAGAACACTACAAGAAGGCACAGGAGTTGAAAACTGAAAAAATAAGAGGCCGTTCACCTATTCATTCAACAAATATCTCCTGAGCACCATGTGCCAGGCACTGTTCTAGGCAATAGAGACACAGTATAAAGATCAAAATTTCTATCACCATGGGCTTACTTAAATTCTGGTAAGAGTTAAAGACTTTAGAAGTGAGTCTCTACTACTTGTTCATGTTTTTGATAAAAAAAAAATTAAATTCCTGTCTGTGCCACAGAGGTAGTAGTTCACTACAGCCAAACAGTTTGATTCCAAGCCTAAGAGGCCAATGAGGTAACTTACAACAAAGGTCTATAAACTCGGTATCAAAGTAGAGAATGTGTCCTATTCATTTTTGTACCCTCACATCCTAGTATAAATGAATGACATGCAAAGGCACTCAATAAATATTGAAGTGAATTGTGACTTGCAAAAGCAGTCAATATAAAGATGGCAAAGTGTCAGGCAATATAAGCAATCAATGACGAAATACCTTACCAGTGGGCTATGTTCCTTCTCTAAATCTACTCTGAAAAATCTAATCTGGAGAATTACACAGTACCTGAGTATTCAATTATAAAAATAAAAATAATCTTCTGTTTTAATCAGGAGTGTAATTAAGAAACCCTAGCCTAAGCAGCCATGCCCATCTTCTCCACAGCCCCTGGCAACCACTGACCTGATTTCTGTTTCTATGGATTTGCCAATTCTGGACAGTTCATATAAATGGAATCATATAATTAAAAAAAAAAAAAAAAAAAGAAAGAAAGAAAGAAACCCTAGCCTAAGTAACATATCTCAGAAGTTCATTGAAAATATACGTCTGTGAATATACACATAGCAGGTTTATTAACTGTATCAGTTGGGCATTAACATGGACAGCCAAGAACAGAGGACCACACCTTCCTGCCAACCTCTGAGCACAGTAGTTGCTTTCCACGGTTAGTCACATAGTTTTGCTTTCCACAGTTAGTCACCCACAGCCAGCTGTGATCTGAAAATAGTAAATGGAAAATTTCAGAAACAAATAATTCATAGGTTTTTATTTTTTACACAGTTTTGAGTAATGTGATGAAATCTCGCAACATCCTGTTCCATCCTGCCTGAGACCTGAACCTTCCCTTTGTCCATTGTGTCCACACTGTATATGCTTCCCATCCATTAGGCACTTAGTAGCTATCTTGGTTATCAGATCAACTGCCCGGTATTGCAGTCACTGTGTTCAAGTAACCTTTTACTTAACACATTGTTGACTGGTCACAAAAAAACTTGTGTTTTCAAACCCAAACACTGTTGACCAATAACAAATTAACTCATGCTTGCACTTGCATTAGCTCTTGCTATAAAATTGCCGTCAACAATGTGTTAATGAACAGATGGATATAGTTTGCTACATGAGTTAACTCTGTTTGCACTTGTATTAGCTTTTGCATAAAATTGCTGGTCAGCAATGTGTTAACAATGGCCCCAAAACACAATAGTAGCAATGCTGGCAATCTGGATATGCCAAAGAGATGCCATACAGTGTTCCCTTTAAGTGAAAAGGTGCAACAAAATATTTTAAGAGACCATATTTATATAACTTTTATCACAGTATATTGTTATAATTGCTCTATTTTATTATTATTGTTAATCTCTTACAGTGCCTAATGTATAAATTAAACTATCATAAGTATGTATTTATAGGAAAAGACACAGTATATGCAGGGCTTGGTACTACCTGTGATGTCAGGCATTATACATTAGCAACTAAAGGAAGAGATGGTTCAGAGAGCTGGAATGCAGAAGGAAGAAACCTAGCATAAAGGCCCTGTATAACATTGCATCTTCTTATAATATTGCCTCATTAAAGCACTGTAGTATAAATTAGGCAGATTTAAAACATGGCTTCACTATATTTCCCAAGCTCCATTATTGTGTGTCCAAGAGAAAAACTGTCAATAGCAACATTTTGGGTCTGTAAACAAACCCTCAGTAGAAGGAACAAAACCTGGGCCACCTAAATTCCTACCATAAACATATACAAGTATGAAAGGAGGATGGGCATAGAGTTTTGAGAAAAAATGGATCTTCCATTTTAGGAGAGATTTAGTGTTTGGGGAAAAGTCCAGGTACAAGTGGAATCTATAAGTCTATAACAGATTCCAAGCAAGATGAAGTAAAGAAAATTTATGTTTTGATGTGTTCCTACCATCTTCCAAACCCCTCCATTGTCAGTTGGTACCTTCCCCTGTATCCAAATCTAATTACTGAGTAGTGAAGTTTGTTAACATGACCTACTCCATCTCCACCTCTTACAGGTCAGGCTCTTAAGAGTTGTCAAAGGTGACAAGTTAATCTCATAAATAATTCTGTCAACTAGGAAAAGATTTATCTATTTCACTAAGTAAACACTCTCTTTGAAAAAACACAGACATTACACAATTCCAGAACAAATTTCCAATTAAAGGGTATATGTGGTAAACCACTAAACCAGGCCTGAAGTTAAACTCAGATCTATTGCTAATTATGAATCTTTGACCCTCACTCAGTTCCTCCAATTGTAAATTTCAGGGATTAGAATAGAATAATATGTAAGGCTTATTCCAATGCTAATGTTTTCTATTTAGAATTGCTTATATTTTATTTATCCCTTTATTTTTATTGTTGACACTGTTACAGATATCCCTAATTTCCCTTTCTTTGGCCCACACATCAACTCATCCTCTACCCCCTCCCACCCCTGGCCATTGCCACACGCTTGTCTTTATATATATTCTTTGGCTAATCCCTTCACCTTCTTTCATCTGGTCTCTCCCTTCTTTCCCTCCTCTCTGAGAGTTGTCGATCTGTTCCATGAGTCCATGCCCCTGCTTCTACTTTGTTTCTAAGTTTATTCTGTTTATTAGATTCCACATATAAATGAAATCCTATGGTATTTGTCTTTCTTCACTGGATTATTTCACTTACTATAACAATCTCCAGATCCATCCATGCTGTCTCTTTCCCTTCTTTTTCATGGCTATGTAGTATTCTGTTGTGTAGATGTACCACAGCTTTTTACCCATGCCTCTACTGATGGGCACCTGAGCTGTTTTCAGCTCTTGGCTATATTAAATAACCCTCCTATGAATATAGTATTACTTTTAAATGAGGAAAACATGTTTTACTGTATAGGAAAATAATGTTTGATATGTAGAAGGAAAAGTAATTCCCAAGGAACAAAAAATGTTATTTTGATAATACAGAGTTCACTTTCCATTGCAACCCTCTGGCAAAAATGGTTAATTCTGAGCTTTACCCCCCTCATATACTGTACTAGTTTTCTATAGCTGTCATAACAAACTTAATGGCTTAAGTAATACACATGGTCTAAATCTTAGACTTCTGGAGGTCAAAAGTCAAAAATGAATCTCACTCGGCCACCTCTTAGGTGGAATACAGCCCTAACCACAAGCTGTTAGGGCTGTATTCCTTCTGGAGGCCCTAAGAGAGAGTCTATTTCCTTGCCTTTTCTAGATTCCAGAGGCTACCCAAATTCTTCAGTTCATGGCCCCAGGCCTCCATTCTCAAACCAGCAATATTGCATCTCTCTGATCATTCTCCCATAGCTGCATTTCCCTGACCACAGCCAGGAAAATTTCTCTGCGTTCATAAGTTTCTTAAGAATCTACATGATTTGCCATTGATGACCATTCTGCTCTCTCTTGAGGGAGTAAGAGGGAGAGAACACAGTCTGAGTGGTTTCTAGGAAAAAAAAAAAAAGAATCTACATGATGACAGCATAGATTCCAAGATGGTGTCAGTGGTACCAAGTGTAGGAGAAGAAGCATAATATACATCCTAAATTAATCTTAGACTTTTTCTTTGATCCAAGAGTTCCTTAAAAATGTGTATCTAAATATTAAGAAGTTTTTGAAATATCTTTGTGTAATTTTTAGTTTAACTTCCTTTTAGTCAGCTAACATACTTTTCATGATTTAAGTAACTTTAAATTTATTGACATTACTTCCTGGAGCAAAGTGTCATTCATACTAGTAAATGTTCTGTGTACAAATAGAATGCATATTCTACTATATTGGGTAGAATGTCATATAAATGTCAGTTAAGGTCAATTAGTTGATAATATTGCCTAAATCTTCTAAATTACTGATATTTTTTAGTCTACTTTTTAAATTATTGAGAGGTAAGGTATTGAAATCTCCTACTATAGTTATGGATCTTTTTCTCCTTTTGGTTCTATGAGTTTTTTTGTTTTTTAATTGACTTTTAGAGAGAGAAACACTGATTTATTGCTCCATTTACTTATGCATTCATTGGCTAATTCTTGCATGTTCCCTGACCGGGGCTCAAACCCTGCAACTTTAGTGTATCAGGACAACATTCTAACTGATGGAGCTACTCAGCCAGGGCCCAGTTCTAGCAGTTTCTGATTCATGTATTTCGAAGTTCTGTTGCTAGGTTCATAAATATTTAGGACCATTAATTCCACTTGATGAATGAACCGCTTTATCATTATGAAATGACTCTCTTTATTCCTGGTAATAATAATTGCTCTAAAATCTAGTTTGTCTAACAGTGCAGTGATTGGGGAGGGGAGGGGATGGGTGGAAGTAGAAGGGAGTATGGGGGATAAATGGTAATGGAAAAAATAAAATCTAGTTTGTCTAAAATTAATATACTTTTTATTTTTTTAATTTTGTAATAAATATTTATATATTTTAATTATTTTAGAAAGAGGGGAAGGGAGGGAGGCAGAGAGGGAGAAAACGTCAATGTATGGTTAGTTCCCTTTCACCTGCCTCCAGCTACAGACCTGGCTGGAGACCTGACTTGCAACCTGGTTATGTTGCCCTGGCTGGGGAATCGAACCAGCAACCTTTGGGTTTCGCAGGCCAGCACCTATCCACTGAGCCACCAACCAGGGCTTAAAATTAATATACTTTTTAAAAAAGATTTTATTTCTCTTTTTAGAGAGGGGGAAGGGAGGGAGATAGAGGGAGAAAAACATCAATGTGCAGCTGCTTCTCGCATGCCCCCAAACTGGGGACCTGGTCCACAACCCAAGCATGTGCCCTGACTGGGAATAGAAACAGCGACCCCTGGGTTTGCAGGCTGGCACTCAATCCACTGAGTCACACCAGCCAGGGCAAAAGTTAATATACCTACTCCACTGTTCTTTAATAGTATTAGCATAGAATATTTTTAATTGATTTGGGGGCCCGGGGGAAGGGGGGAAAGAGAGAAAGAGAGAGAGAGAGAGGTAGATCCAAAAGAGAACATCCATCGGTGCCTCCTGTATGTGCCCTGACATAAGACTGAACCCCACAACCCAGGCCTGTGCTCTGAGAATCAAACCTGTAACCTTTTGAATCCATGGGGTGATGCTCCAAACAACTGAGCCATGTTGGCCAGTATGTAGCATGAAATATTCTTTTCTAAGCTTTTACTTTTAGCCTTTTTGTATCTTAATTTGTACAGTAGGGTTCTTGTAGCCAGTACACAGTTGAGTCTGCCTTTTACCCAATTTACTAAGCTCTGCCTTTTAACTGAGTTAAGACTTTTTACAGTTTTGATTATTGATAAGTCTGGTATAAATCTTAACATCTTGCTTTTGTTTACTATTTGTCACTTAGGTTCTTTGTTTCCTTTTTCACTTTTTTTGGAGGGGAGAGTGTGTGGAGATCTCTGGGAAATGTTTGGCCATTGTTTCTTCAAAAATTTTCCCTTCTTGAGACTACAATTATATGTCTATTAAGCCACCTGAAGTTGCCCATGCACTCATTGATGCTCTCTCTATTCATTGCTTCCTAGTCTTTTTATTTTTTTAATTTTTTAAAAAGATTTTTAAAAATTTCATTATTTCTAGAAAGAGGGGGAGGGAGAGAGGCAGAGAAGGAGAGAGATATCAATGTATGGTTGCTCTTCACCTGACTCCAGCCACAGATCTGACTGGAGACCTGGTTTGCAACCTTGCTATGTGCCCTGGCTGGGGAATCGAACCTGTGATCTTTGGGTTCGCAGGCCAGTACCTTACCCACTGTGCTACCAGCCAGAGCATAGTCTTTATTTCTGAATTTAAGTTTGCATGGTTTGTATTGCTATGGCTTCAAGTTTACTGATCTTTCCTCCTGCACTGTCTGATTTGATGAAAATCACATGTAGTATATTTTTCATCACACACATTGTACTTTTCATCTCTACATGTTCAATTTGGATCTTTTAAATATACTTTATATATTTAACATTCTCCATCTTTCCTTTATTTTCTTAAACATATGGAATATAGTCAAAACTGTTTTAATGTCTTTGTCTGCTAATTCTATCATCTATACCATGTCTAGGTCTGTTTCATTCCAAGTTTGATACTTTGAGTGAAGACCAAAGGTGAATTTTACCTTGCTAAGTGCTAAATATTTTCATATAAACTATAAGCATTGAACTTTGGTCTGAGATGCAGTTAAGTTACCTGAAAACACTTTGATCCTGTTGAGGCCTGGTTTCAAGCTTTGTTAGAAGGGATCAGGGCAGTCATTAGTTTAGGGCCTCATTTGTCCACTGCTGAGGCAATTCCGTTCCGAGTACTCTACCCAGCATCCTCTGTCTTAGGAGGATTTTTCCTCTGTGACTGGTGGGAACACGATCTATTATTCTCAACCCTGAAAAAGAATCAGGGGTTGTTCCCTCTAGTTCTTTTGGGTAGATCTTTCTTGGTATTGGGTAGTTTCCACACAACACATTCACATAACAGTACTTATCTGGAAACTTAAGGAGACTCTCTGCAGACCTGTGGAGTTCTCTCCTCATGCAGCAGCTCTCTCTTCCCCAGATTATAGCCACATTGGCCTCCTGGACTCCAGGTCTGTCTTCTCAACTCAAGGAGACTGATGGCTCTGCCTGGGTTGTTGACCCTTACACTGCAGCCTGGAAACTCTCGCCAAGCAGTAAGCTAGGCTAACTGTAGGGTTCACCTGTGTCCTGCTGCTTTCTCGGGGACTGCTGCCCTGTGCTGCCTGTTCAATGCTTAAAATTCCACAATTTTTTTCTGGGGTTTTTGTTTGTTTGTTATATGATTACAGCCAAGAGTGTAAATCCAATCTGTTATTCCATCTTGGCTGCAAGCACAAATCCATGAAAACATTTTTAAGCCAGAAAAACGGAGACACACGGTAAAACACACACAAACACACCCCAATTATGAATGAAATTCTGAGTGGGGAATGCATCTGACAAAATAAATACTGTTTAGAAAATATTTTGACAGTCAAAAATTTGAAGGGTAGTTTTTCCATGACATTACAAAGGCCAAAGCCTGCAACTGATAATAAATCTCTCTCCCAAATGGCAGATACATTATGTTAAAGCAGTTATGGTATGGTTTTGTTGCTATGTCTGGATTTATGGATAACTGCATTATCTCCTTTTTTCTTGTCTCTATAAAAATAATTATTTTAAAACTTACAAAAAATTTAAATTTTGACTTTATATTTCTAAAGACCATTAATAAATATACCACAATTTTAAAATTTAATCTTTATTATATTTTTTCCATTCTCATTTAATCCCCTTAATACCTTCCTCCCCCCAGCAATTACCACACTGTTGTCCATATCCATGAGTCCTTTTACCTTTTTTGCTCAATCCCTCCATCCCTTCACCCAGCCCCGACTAGCTGTCCTCCGGCTTTCCATCTATGAGTCTGTCCCCATTTTCCTTGTTAGTTTAGTTGTTCATTAGATTCTACATATAAGTGAAATCACATGGTATTTGTCATACTCTGACTGGCTTATTATCATTTAGCTAATGTTCTCCAGGTCCATCCATACTGTTGCAAAGGGTAAAAATTTTTTTCTTTTCTTTTTTTTTTTTTTAAGATTCTATCCATTATTTTTAGAGAGAGAGGAAGGGAGAGAGGCTGAGAGGGAGAGAGATATCAATGTGTGGTTGCCTTTCACCTGCCTCCAGCTATGGACCTTGCTGGAGACCTGGCTTGCAACCTGGTTATGTGCCCTGGCTGGGAATTGAAGCAGCAACATTTGGGTTCACAGGCTGGCACCTTATCCACTGTGCTGCCAGCCACGACAAAATTTTCTTCTTGTTTACAGCCAAGGGTCATCCATTGTGTAAATGTCCCATGGTTGTTTTATCCACTCATCCACTGATAGACACTTGGGCTGTTTCCATATATTGGTAATCGTAAATAACACTGCAACTAATGTAGGGATGCTTATGCTCTTTCAAGTTAGTGGGATTGCTGGGTCAAAATGCAGATCCATTTTTAAGTTTTGAGATATCTCCACACTACTTTCCACAGTGGCATCAGTCTAAATTCCCACTAATAGTGCAAAAGGGTTCCTCTTTCTCCACATCCTCGTTAGCACTTGTTGTTTATTGATTTATTGATGATGGTGGCCATTCTGACAGATGTGAGGTGTTATCTCATTGTGGTTTTAATTTACATTTCTCTGATGATTAGTGATGTTGAGCACCTTTTCATATTGGCCATCTGTATGTCCTCTTTGGAGGTCTTTTGTCCATTTTTTAATTGGGGTTTTTTTTTTGTTTGTTTGGTTTTTTTTTTTTTTTTTTTTGGTGTTTTTTGGTGATATTGTACATAAAGAACCTAAAGAGTGCACCAAAAAACTACTAGAACTGATAAATAAATTTAGCAAAGTTGCAGGATACAAAGTTAATATCCAGGAAATCAGTTGTGTGTTTTTTTTTAAAGATTTAAAAATTTTGTTATTTCCAGAGAGAAAGGAAGGTGGGGGAGGCAGAGAGGGAGAGAAACATTAATGTATGGTTGCCTTTCACCTACCACCAGCTACGGACCTGGCTGGAGATCTCACTAGAGGTCTGACTTGCAACCTGATTATGGTCCCTGGCTGGGCATCAAACCAGCAACCTGAGGATTCTCAGGCCAGCGCCTTATCCACTGTGCTACCAGTCAGGATCTCAGTTGCATTTTTATGTGCCAATAACGAATTAACAGAAAGGGAAATTAAGAAAACAATCCCATTCACAATTGCTACAAAATAATAAAATACCTAGGAATAAACCTAACCAAGGAGGTAAAAGATCTATACGTGGATAATTATAAGACACTGAAGAAAGAAACAGAAGAAGATACAAATAGGTGGAAACACATACGTTCATAGATAGGAAGAATTAGTATCATTCAAATGTCCATACTACCCAAAGCAATCTATAGATTCATTGCAATTCCAATCAAGATTCCAATGACGTATTTTACAGAACTAGAAAAAATGTTTCAAAAATTTATATGGAACCACGAAAGGCACCAAATAGCAACAGTGACCCTGGGGAAAAAACAAAGTAGGAGGAATCGCGCTGAATAACAGCAAACTATACTCTTAAGGCCACAGTAATCAAAACATCAGGGTACTGGCATTAAAACACTCATAGATCAATGGAACAAAATATATAGAGTCCAGAAATGCACCACACCTTTACAGTCAATTAATATTTGACAGAGGAAGCAAGCATATACAATGGGCTAAAAATAGTTTATTCAATAAATGGTGTTGGGACAGATACACTAAGAAAAATAAAACTAGACCACTTCTTACACCACACAAAAGAATAAATTCAAAATGGTTCAACTACTTAAATGTTAGACCTGAAACCATAAATATCATAAATGAAAACACAGGCAGCGAAATCTCAGGACATTGCTCAGAACAATATTTTATCAAGTTTATCTTTCCAGGCAAGGGAAACAAAAGGAAAAAAATTAAGGGGACCACAATTTTTTTCAAATCTTCCTTTCTTTTGACTAATTCAACTGAAAAAATACACAGTGGAAATCAATCTTAGTAGTTCAAAGTCATAATGCTACAAAGTTGGCTTGTGGTTGACACTGGTATGGATAGTCTTTAGCAGGTCTATAAAAGTTCCTTTTGTTTTTGGAACAAATCTCAAATGGACACCTATAATATGCAAGGTCTACAAAGTATGTTAGTATACTGAGATTTTAACACTGGCTAAACTATAAAGAAAAGCCCCAGACTATTTAAAACACATATACTCTATAGCGGCAATTACAAAGAACATGAACATTAGTCCATCACCAATACACATGTCATGCTTCTCTGTGTGCCCATTTAAACTTTTCATTTTTTTAAGATTTTATGTATTATTTCCAGAGAGAGGGGAAGGGGGAGAGGCAGAGAAAGAGAGAAACGTCAATGTATGGTTGCTTTTCACCTGCCTCCAGTTACAGACCTGGCTGGAGACCTGGCTTGCAACCGCGTTACGTGCCCTGGCTGGGAATCGAACCAGCAACTTTTGGGTTCTCAGGCTGGTGCCTTATCCAGCCAGGTCTATTTAAACTTTTAACTAGCTCCAGTACCACCTGCAGATCTCTGACCTTAAAGAGCACATGATTTTGTAAGAAAACACCATATACAGTTGCAAAGAAATTGATAGAACACAATAGGAGGAGAGAAGGCAGTAAAAAATCTCTGCCTGGATGACTTCTTTTATCCCTTTTGAAAATCACTTTCCAGGCCCTGGCTGGTAGCACAGTGGATAAGGCGCCGGCCTGCGAACCCAAAGGTCGCAGGTTCGATTCCCCAGCCAGGGCACATAACAAGGTTGCAAACCAGGTCTCCAGTCAGGTCTGTGGCTGGAGGCAGGTGAAAAGCAACCATACATTGATGTCTTTCTCCCTCTCTGCCTCTCTCCCTTCCCTTCTTTCTAAAAATAATGAAATAAAATCTTTAAAAAAAAAAGAAAAAGAAAATCACTTTCCACCCTAGCATCTTACGTGGCTCAGACTGCATTGCCTGGCTACTGTCTTCATGCTATTAACCACTGTTCATTCCATTTATCACAGGCAATTATACAAACTAGCCAAATTCCCAAATTTTGATCTAAGGAAACTTCTGAGAAAAGTCCTAAGCTAGGACTTGTGAAGGGGTGTGTTTAATTGGAGTGTGAGAAGGCTAAGAAGAAACTGAAGAAAATTCACTGGAAAGAATTTAAGGAACCGAGTGTTAAATCTAAGACTGGGTCATTCTAACTATAGCCTTATACCTCAGCTCCTTACCTTCATACCTTCTTCCTGGAAAATTAGCTAATTCCAGTTTTTATCTACAGATCTAAGGGCTGCCTCTTGAGTTAAAAATTATTCTATTAGCCAAATTTTTAATTTTTTAAATTATAAGTGTAATGTATTACAGAATTTAGAGAAAAGGAAAAAAACATTCACCATAATTAAAATATTACAATTTAAGGATACTTTTTAAAAAAGTGTACTTTATTTTTTAGAGCAACTTTGGGTTCACAGCAAAATAGAGTAAAATAGCCAAAAGAGACTTAAAAAGAACAAAGTTGGGAAGATTCATACTTCGGGTTCCAAAACTTACTACAAAGCTACCGTAATCAAGTCAATGTGGAACTAGGATAAGGACGGATATATAGATCAATGGAAGAGAATTGAAAGCTGAAAAATAAACTCTTAGGTTTATGGTTAACTGATATTTTAAAAGGGTGCCAAGATAATTCAATGGGGGAAAGAATGTTCTTTTCAATAAATGGTGCTGGGACAACTGAATTTCCACAGGCAAAAAATTAAATAGTTGGACACCTTCCCTCACACCATATACAAAAAGTAACTCAAAATGGATCAAAGACCTCAATATAGGAGTTAAAACTATCAGCCCTGGCTGGTGGCACAGTGGATTAGGTGCCGGCCTGTGAACCCAAGGTTGCTGGTTTGATTCCCCAGCCCAGGCACATAACTAGGTTGCAAGCTGGGTCTCCAGCCAGATCCATAGCTGGAGGCAGGTGAAAGGCAACCATACGTTGATGTTTCTCTGTTTCTTTCCCTCCCTCTCTGCCTCTCTTCCTTCCTCTCTTTCTGGAAATAATAAATAAAATCTTAAAAAAAAAAGAAAAGAAAAGATGCTCAACATCATCAGTCATTAAGGAAATGCAAATCAAAGCCATAGTGAGATGCCCCTCCATACCCCCAAAACACAGATAATAACAAGAATTAACAAAGATGTGAAGAAAGTGTAACCCTCATGCATTGCTAGAAGGAATATAAAATGATGCAGCTACTTTGGAAAAGTCTGGCTGTTCCTCTAAAAGTTAAACAGTTATCATTTCATCAAAACCAATGTTTTGATTAAACAAATGTGTTAAAACAGATGTTCACACAAAAATGTGTACGTGAGTGTTCATAACAGCCTTATTCATACTAGCCAAAGAGTACAAACAATCCAAATGTCTACTAACTAATGAATGGATAAACAAAATGTAGTAAAGCCAAACAATGGAATATTATTTGGTGATGAAAAGTGCTGATAACATGCTACAACATGAATAAACGTTGAAAATATTTGCTAGATAAAAGCCAGACATAAAATACCATTTATTGTGTGATCCCACTACATGAAATGTTCAGAATAAACGAATCCATAGACATAAGCAAATACAACCATACCCTGATGGTTGCCTAAGGTAATGGGGGAAGTAGGGAATGACTACTAATGGGTATGAGATTTCTTTTCTTTTAGTATTTTATTTATTTATTGTTAGAGAGAGGGGAAGAGGGGGAGAAAAAGGAGAGAATCATCAATGTCAGAAAGAAACATCAATCTTTTGCCTCTTGTATGTGGCCAGACCAAGGACCAAGCCCACATCCTAGGCATGTGCACTGAGCAGGAATCAAACCAGAGCAACCTTTTGCATTGCAGAATGACACCCAACCAACTGAAATGGGCTATCAGTAATAGTTGTACAGCTCTGTGACTATACTGGAAACCACCGACTTGTATAATTTAAAAAGGTGGGGCCCTGGCTGGTGGCACAGTGGATAAGGCGCCAGCCTGAGAACCCAAGGGTCACTGGTTCCATTCCCAGCCAGGGCACATAACCAGGTTGCAAGCCAGATCTCCAGCCAGGTCTATACATGGAGGCAGGTGAAAGACAACCACACATTGATGTCTTTCTTCCTCTCTGCCTCTCTCCCTTCCTCTCTCTCTAAAAATAATAAAATCTTTTCAAATAAATAAAATAAAAAATAAAAAGGTAAATATTGTTACAAAAATTATTCTACTGAATAGATAAGGCATAAAATTTATGATATACATCACTTCCAATTTATTTATTCTACACAACACTGCTGTGAACATTTTTGTGCCCAGGCTTTCATCATAGCATACAATTAAAAGTATGGATTTTTTTAAGAGTCTTCTTCAGTAAGAATCTTGGCTTGACAACAAACAAAGCAGGTGTATAATCTTGGGCAAGTCACTTAATAACATCTTTATGCCTTTATTTCCCCATTTATGACATGAGGTTAACAGCATTCACACCTCTTGGGATTCTGAGATCCCAAGATTAAATTGGGGATTTAAATTGGGGATTAAACTTGGGATTAAATTAAGTAATGCATGTAAAGGGCTTTGCATGGTGCCTGTCACATAGTACACTTTCAACATTAGTAGCTGTTACAATTGTTATTCTAGTTCAGATTTTCTTATGACAATTTTCAGTAGTGTCACCAAGTCAAAAATAATGAACATTTATGCATTTGAATACATTTTGCCAAGCTACATTTCAAAATGTTGTGCCAATACTAAACACATGAGAACTAGCATCAATACAGTAAATTTGTTTTGTTAATTTAATAGGTGTCCCACTTTGTTGTTCACTTTTGCTGCTTTTGGCTCATAACAGCTTGACACCCAATGGTTTCCTAGTAATTCTACGAACACCTACAGAATATGAAATCTGTGCAAGACCATAAGCTGGAGGCTACAACAGAAACTGAAATGAGTAAGGCTTAGAATTTTGCATGAGGTAGGCCAAGAAACATTTTAATTTAAGATAACGATGCTTTAAGTTTAAGAGAGCTACGGACTATTTATAAGGGCAGAGAAAAGATGGCAGTGTTTGAGCTAGTTCTTAAAGGATGAGCATAATTTCAACTGGCAAGGGTGTGGCAAGAGTAAAATCAAAGCTGGTTAAAAGAACCCAACACGTTTCAAGAGAACAAAGTGGCCACGGAAAGGAACAGTGAGAGAACAAGGAAAGTGAGCATAAAGAAGACCCCCTATAACATAGCTAGTGACCCTGTGGGCTAAAGGGAAGAGTTTCCTCACTGGGCAAACAGTATGCAGAAAGACAACAAGATATGAATTGTATGACCCAACCAGGGAATTGCACAGAATCCAATTTGGCTAAAGTGAAGGGTACATGCGGGAAGGAGGCAGATGATGCTAAATAAATAGGCAGAGGCTGGCTGTGAAGAACCTTGTGTGCCAAAATAAACCATTTGAACTTTATTCCAAAGAAATAGAGAACTGAAGCATTTTTAAGAAAAGAAATGACAACCAGGCTGCCTTAAAAAAATTTTCTCTGGCAGCACTCCAACAACTTCCCGTCTCTCACAGAATAAAATACAAAGTCTTTCTTAGGTTTAAAACCCTATATGCCAGTCAGTGGCTCTCTCTGAAATTGCTTCCTACTGCTCCTCTCACTCACCCTGCTTTTGCTGTCCTGGACTTCCTGCTGCGACTGCAAAATGCCCCTCCAAAATAAAATGCTCCTCCTCAGGATTTCCAACTATCTTCCTTTCCAGTTCCACAGCTATCACATATTCGGGGTTTTCTTCATTTCCTTTCTGAATTCCCACAGTTCTCCAGCTGACCTGCCTACTTCTGGCCTTCTCACTCACTTCCATTCCTTCCATACATACTGCCCGTAAAAGCTCTCTGATACAGTGCACTCCCCAATTCAAGGGCTTTCAATAGTTTCAACACAACAAACTCAAACGTCTCAAATCAGTGCTTAGGGTCTTCTAACCCTTCAGATTATGTTTATGTTAAACATTCTAAGGAGACTAAACCCTAGAAAACCAACCTCTTGACCTTCCATACCTGACTCTGTGCAGTGTATACCCCAGGTTTATAGAGAATACAGTCCACCATCTTACACTTGATTTTAATGAATTACATCAGACAATGGGAATATATTACTTAATCTACCATCTTCTAAACATTTCAAATTATTGGGTTGGCCAAAATGTTTGTTTAGTTTTTTTCTGTATGATGGCTCTTGCAGTGCTTAGTTGTCTTTAACTTGATTTGAAATGATTTTGTTAGATTGTACTATGACAGCTGACATATCAGTATGCATTTAAAAAAATTGGTGAATTTTTGTGCAGTCATTTTAACATTGCAACAATGCAACATTTTTGGCGTGCTATGCTTTATTATTTTAAGAGAGGTAAAAACACAACTGAAATGCAAAAAATGATTTGTGTAGGATGTAGAAAAGGTGCTGTGACTGATCAAACATATCAGAAGTGGTTTGCAATATTTCTTGGCATTATTGACATTTTGGGCAAATAACTCGTTGCTGTGGGGCTGTCATAATTGGAAGATGTTTGGCAGCATCCTTGCTCTCTACCCGCCAGAAGCCAATAGCAGGAGATAGCTGACATACTCAAAATATTGAAATCAATAAAGTTATTGGTGAACATGAAAAAAGTATCTTTTATTTGATGGAAAAAACTAATGGACTTTTTGGCCAACCCAATCCAATCACGAGATGGATTCATTTTTTAAAGTTGAACCTTTCTAAATGAAAGTGTGCACAGTTACTGGAAAATAACACCCCCTATATCCTTAATGAGCTTTAGAGATTATAAAGTGGTAAAATTATTTTTAAGAGCAGCAAATTTGCCAATATCTATAAAAAGTTTAAGTATAAATATCCTTTAGCCAGCAACACCACTTCCAGGAAATTATCTGTAGATATTCTTACAGAAGCAAGCAAAATTATGGGCAAAAGGATATTAAATACAACCATGTTGTAATAGTTTTTTAAAAATGGGACACATCTGAAATTCTTTCACTGGACTATTATTTTATGTCCCCACAAAGGAATATTATGCAACAATTAAAATTAAAAAGCAGCTGTACATGAATTGACATGAAAAGACGTTTAAGAAGAGCATAAGTAGGGGAGCAACTTTTAGACTAGAAAGTACATTATTCTATTAGTCGATAGAATTCATATACAGACCTGGCTGGTAGCACAGTGGATAAGGTGCCAGCCTGCGAACCCAAAGGTCGTTGGTTCAATTCCCAGCCAGTGCACATAATTAGGTTGCAAGCTAGGTCTCCAGCCAGGTCTGTGGCTGGAGGCAGGTGAAAGGCAACCATACGTTGATGTCTCTTTCCCTCTCTGCCTCTCTCCCTTCTCCTCTCTCTGAAAATAATAAATAAAATCTTTTTTTAAATGCATATACATTTGTGAATGCAGGAAAATATCTAGAAAACATACACTATTAATAGTCACTATCTGGAGAATGGGACTCAGGGGAAGAAATAAGGAATTTTCTTCTTCTTTTTTAATCCATGCTTATTGATTTTAGAGCAAAGGGAACAAAAGCCAAGAGGCACAGAAAGAAGCATCAGTGTGAGAGATAAACATCAACTGGTTGCCTCTGCAGTGTGCCCCAGCAGGGGGCCAAACCTGTAGCCTAGGCATTTGTCCCAACGGATGGTACCCTTTTGGTTTACAGGATGATGCTCCAACCAACTGAGCCACACCAGTCATGGCAGGACTTTCATTTTGTGCATGTGTGTACATTATCTTTTTAAAAAATAATCAGTTTTTTGACTTTTCATTTAAAAAACAAAAAAGCTGAGCATAGCAAAGGTTTGATGAATATAGTTGATCTTGATTATCCACAGTGCAGGAAATATGAGCTACTAAAATGTTTAATTAGAAACTCCTGCATTCATTCAACAACTATTTATGGAACATTTATATGAAGTGTCAGGCATTGTGCCTGATGATAATGGCAAAATGGTGAATAAGAAGGACCTCCTCTCTCCTGCCAAAGAGCTCACAAAGGACTTTGACCTTCATTTTTCCTATATCCCCTAGATGAACCACTCTGATTCCAGATCTGTATTCTCATTATGCCTATTATACCTACAGTTTCCCATAAAATAGATACAAATTAACAGAATAACTATAGCAAACAAAAACAAAGGCTTTAAAATGAACTATTTCCTACATAATTAATTTTAGAAGTTATGAGATGCACAATTTGTAGAAGGAACAATTCAACAAACACCCTTTCAAATAAACAAATAACCTGTATGTTAAAGGAAATTTAAGAGAATTAACTAAGAGCATTCAAAAAAGGAACAAAAGGTTATAGGAAATTTTTCTTCCCTGATTACAAATGTTTACTAAATTTTTTGTACAACAAACATGTACTACAGAGCAAGAAAAAAGAAAAAACTGTTCTTCAAAGAACCATCTATTGCCACAAGATATCAGCCGAGGGGACTTACACTCCTATCCCCCTATACCAGGCCCTCTGTGGTCTGGCCTTGAGACTCCCTGCTTCGTCAGCTCACAGCCCATTCCCCGTCTGCTGGAAACAACATTCTTGGACTTTCCGCTGGGGAGCCATGGATCCTGACTTCTTCAGGTGGACCCCCAGCCCCCAGTCTCTGCCAGTCAGTGTTTTCCATCCCTTTGGCCACCACAATAGTTCAGAGGTGAACACATGGCCCTGACAGATCCAAACCAAAATCAGTCCTGAAAAGAGGCTAATTTTAATGAGGCTATTAAAACAATTACAATTACTGATGTAAAAATGCAGCTAATATTCCTAAAAAGAACCTTGTAATAAATAGAATGTTCATTTAATGGAACAGTAACAAAAATAAATGATCACAAAATTCCCCATTTTAAAGAAGCTATTAAAACTTCACACTCAAAGAATAAGAATACTTTACAACAACAATAAAATTAAAAAAAAAAAAAAAAAAGAAAAAAAAAAAGAATAAGAATACTGAATCCACCCTGGCTGGCGGGTTGGAATGTAGTTCTATACTTCAATAGGTGGTGGGTTAAATCTCCAAGGTTGGAACATGTAGGAGAGGCAACCAATCTATGTCTCTCTCACATAAATGTTTCTTTCTCTTTCTATCTCCACCCTCCTCCCTCCCAACTCCCCCCCACCACCTTCCTCTCTCTCTAAAATCAATAAGAAGATATCCTCAGATGAGGATTTTTTTTAAAGTGTTGAATCCATACAAATCACATCCTGTTTTTAAAAAATAAGCTATATGTAGGAAAAATAAGAAAATACAGGTTACCAGGTATATATATATATATATATATATATACACACATACACACACACACACACACACAGAATATATGTTAATCACATCTCTGACAGAGAATTTTTAATTACTTAAAAAAATAAAGATTCCTATGAGTAGTATTTTCCAAGGCACCGAAAACACTATATCAATGTTCTACCTCAATAAAAAATTAATAAAATAATAAGATGCTACAATACCTAATAAAACACTTGAGCTACATTTAACTTTTTTAATAGTTTTGATCAGTTAATCATTTATTTTCAATGCTAAGAAAACTATAGAGTATATTAATAAATTATAGGGAAACAAAGTTTAATTCAATAGGAGAAAAAAAACTTAACCATTAAAACTTCCTAAATGTAAAATGGACCATCTTGTGGAACTAAACTAACCTGTAATTCTCTGAAAATAAGACATTCTTGAAGAATTCAACTGATGTGCCAGCTGTTTTATTTCCTGAAAGTGTATAGCTGACCACATATGATAATCTGTTGCATTTTTTCTAGCATTGCACAATTTTCCTGGCCTACAATGCACATATTGTATCTATTACCACAGTTAAGCTCCCACAGCATTGTTATAAGAATCTATAATATTTGTCTCTAACATATAAACTTTATATTTATAACAGATATAAATTTTAGTCTTCAAATAGCAATGGATTTCAGTAGTTAAGTAGCATATATATTTTTTCCACAAAGTCTAAATATAATACATTTCCTGAACTTTTAGCTTTCAGTTTCCTGTTCGTCAATGGATACAATACGTAAACACACCCCAGACATGGCATTTCCACGTCTGACAACAGTGGACGTGAACTTAGTATGATCAAATATAACTAGAGTCCACATAAATGATACATGGCAACTAACACAACAATAGAAGAAATTTAATGTTACAAAAATGGAAATATAAATTACATTCCTTATGTAAGAATTCAATAACAAACTCCTTTAATAACTTAGGATTCAGAAAATGTCTTCCTCTCCTGAAAAACTGATAAGCATTCTTTATCAGACAATAACTATGAAACCTATCCTGTTTCCTATTTTTTCTTGCTTGCCAGGAAGCTCAGGGCTAAATTTAATGTTCAAATACAGAAACTATCTTGCTTCAGATTACTGATGTAAAGATTTCTCTGCACTCCTTCATCCTACTCATTATTTCTCAAATCTTTCATGCTTGTTTTCTGACTTTGTTTTTAAAGGTCCTAGATTCTTTTGTTTTAACTACAAACTATCAAACCCTTTCAATGAGTAGAATACAAATTATAAAGAAATTTAACAACTTAAAAGATTGTTATCTTTACATCATTGAATAATAATCTGTTAAACAAAATCTGTAAACCTACTTTTATGTAATATGTAGGCTCTAAACTATATTTTCCTCTTTTAAACTTAATTATTTAATATAATTCATGATTTAATTTTAGAAAAGCCATTGGCAAGTTTCTAAAACAAACGAATGATAAAATGACACAGGATAAAAATAAATTGATAAACCTGGGACACTAGGAAGATTTTTAATTTTTAAATGTTCCAATTTACTAACAAAACTGGTCTGGAAAAGCTAGGTAACTGTCATAAAATAACTCACGTAGCCCTGGCTGATGTGACTCAGTGGACTGAGCACCCGATTGAGAACCAAAGGGTAACTGGTTCGATTCCCCACTGGAGTATATGCCTGGGTTACAGGCCAAGCCTTCAGTTGGGGGGGACACATGATAGGCAACCAACTAATGTTTCTCTCATACCTCAATGTTTCTCTCCCTCCCTTCCCATCTCCCTAGAAATAAGTATATAAAATCTTTGTATATAAATATGCTATATATGAGTTATAAAAATAACTCACAAATAGTGTATTTAAAATCTTATTATCAGCATTCTTAATATGCAAAATAGACCATAGGAATAAAAATATTTCAATGGTCTAGAAATCTTTAAAAAAGGAAAACTTAGTCAAATTTTTTAGAAATTATAGACATAAACATATATGAAAAAATTCAAATATGGTAATACCAAAATGTTTGGTAAGTGGTACAAAAGGATATATTAGTTAAATGAATGAAAACATGAAAAGAAACAAACCAAACTGACAAATCTAGATTGAAAACTAAAAATATATCATGAATTAAAGAAAATGTACAATATCATATTAAAAATGCAAAAGAGAAATAAACATATTATAACAAGGACTATAGTCTATGAGAGTGCATAAAAATATTAAAGCACTTCACCTCTAGAAGCCACAAATAAAAACCAGAAAATACAATAAATGAAAGCAAGACAGCCAAATTTATGTAATAAAAGTGATGAAACTCAATTGTCCCTTTTTCTCTCACATGAGAATTGCAGGGTTTAAACCTAAAAAAGTTAAATAATAAAAAAATTAAGAATTCTAAGAATGAAGCTGACAGGAAAATTTATTATTATATAAATTTAGAAAAGGCTAGCAACCACTAAATAGTTTAACAGAATTCTTTCAAACAACAATAAAGCAAGTCTGCATAAGAACATTTAAAAAACAGCAACAGAAAATTCTATATATTATAAAGTGGCTAAGAGAAATCTGCCATGAAAAAAATCTAATTGTGAAGTATTTCTTTTCCCTCCTAATAGTATACAGAATAAAATCTGTTATAAGGAGTAATCATTCAAATATAAAACAAGTTAAAAAGCATAAGAAAGAGAGGAAAAGTCCCTTCTCCCTTTAGAAAAATGAAGACAGGAAACAGAATCCAAACCATGGGAAATATATATGATCTGAGGACATGGAACTTCTATTGACTTATTCTTGTATAGACATTTGTGGATTATACGATTCAACTCGAGCGTGTGTAAAAAAATCATTTAAAATTGGTATTTCAGAAAAAATAAATCTTGTTCAGAAGCCTATTTTTTAATGTATACAATCTTTATTTTTATTTTATTTTATTTTTTAATGTTTATACCTTGGCTGGTGGCACAGTATATAAGGCGCTGACCTGCGAACCCAAAGGTTGCTGGTTCAATTCCCAACCAGGGCACATAACCAGGTTGCAAGCCAGGTCTCCTGACAGGTCCTTGGCTGGACCAGCTGTGAGATGTGACCCTCAAGCCATGCATGTGCCCTGACTGGGAATCAAACTAATAACCCTTAGGTTTACAGGCTTGTGTTCTGTCCACTGAGCCACACCAGCCAGGGTCTGTTTTTAAGGAATGTGTCAAGGTGAGCAGAGGCCTGGAGAATCTTTATGTACCCAATGCCACTTTTTCTTTCTTTAATCATGGGAAAGATTATAGAAAATAATTACCAGTTGCAAAATAATTTAATGATAAAGTGATTAATGTGACTAGAAAATATTTGTACAACACACAAATTTTCAAAATATAGGGAGGGCAGCTTGCCAAAATTAAAACAATACATTCCAAAGGAAGGAATGTGTTGTTACAGTGATTTGGTAATTAAGAACAAACACTATGTATATATGAGAAAAAATTACCTGCTCTGTAAAGAGGGGAGTATTTATTGAGCAACTACAGTAACCAGACCCTAAGCTTGAGGCTTTACAGATACCACATTTCATCTAGATGGGAAAACAATGCAGAAGGAAACAGTGCTTAAATAAGTTTCTCGCTATTATGTATGTCTATACATTTAAGTGTAAAAAACTAAAGAAGATGTAAACTTAGAGACACTGTAATAGAAGTACAGGGTCAGGAGATGTGAGGTGAAAGTACAATGATTAACAATTTTTTAATGCTAATTTTACTGTCCTGTCAATCATTCTGTAAAAGAGCCATATTAGAAACAGGAAAGTCCACTTTATTTGATTACACTTATATTTATTACACTATTACATTATAATTTAAACTCTACAAGTGAAAGAAACAAACACTTTCTTCTTAAAGATTTTAGAATCTTGGTTTTAAATATTACTTTAAGAATAGTGTCCTGGCTGGTGTGGCTCAGTGGATTGGTGCTAGCCTGTGAACCTAAAGGTCGCTGGTTTGATTCCCAGTCAGGGCACATAACCAGGTTGCAAGCCAGGTTTCCAGCCAGGTCTCCAGCCAGGACCCCAGCTGGAGGCAAGTGAAAGGCAACCATACATTGATGTTTCTCTCCCTTTCTTCCTCCCTCCCTACCCTTCTCTCTAAAAAATTATGAATAAAATCTTTTAAAAAAAAATAAAAAGAAGAATGCTTGTCTAATAAATGTAATCATGGGTTTTTCATTAAGAAGGATGAATTATTAGCATGTTATTCCTGGTGGTAAAATTACTTTTTTTTTTTTTTTTTTTTAGTTCTACTTTATTTATTTATTTTTAAAGATTTTATTTATTATTTCCAGAGAGAGGGGAAGGGAGAGAGGCTGAAAGGGAGAGAAACATCAATGTAAGGTTGTCTTTCACCTGCCTCCAGCTATGGACCTGGCTGGAGACCTGACTTGCAACCTGGTTATGTACCTTGGCTGGGAATCAAATCAGTGACCTTTGGGTTCACAGGTTGGCACCCTATCCATTATGCCACCAGCCAGGGCAAATCACTTTTAATCTTGGTGTTTAATAACATTAGTAGAAAAATTATTGGTCATACTATCATAATTCCCACCTGAATGGTGGAGAATCACACTAGGATGACATAAGAAACAGCCTTCATTTAGCTCAGGAAGATAAAGGTGTGCTCATTAATTAGCTGTGGATCTTGAGCATATGATTTTCCTTCCTCTGGACCTCAAGGTCCTCATCTGTAAAACAAGATGGCTGCACTAGAGGATATTTCCCTCCCTTCCTCTTCCCACTTTATGGCTTTGGTGATTTAGGATCTAGTCTGAGGCGTTCAAGGTGAGAAAGGAAAGCAGTAGCAGAAACCCACTGAACAGGAGAAAAGAAATGTACATGTTTATAAAAAGAAATGGACAAACTAAAGAGGCATAACAGTTCAGGAAAGAAGTTCATGAGCTTCATTGCCAAAATTAATTTGAACAGAAGTTTCAGTTATAGTAAAGTCAGGAGAAATAGTGAGAAACAATGAGATAAAGTCTTAGAAATGTTACCTATAACACACAGGAAATCCTCCCAAGTTCCTTCAGTACATGCAGAAAAGATGTCATACTTCTTGGCTTAATCATTCATAATTGTGCCCTGACATAACCACCCATTATTTTCCAGCACATTATTCCCTGTTGCAAATGATGATTTGGCTTCATCATTTCAAACAAAACTAGGATTATCTCCCCTTCATTTATCACTCAATGTTCTACCTGAAATGCATTTTCCCTTCTCTCAACTTATAATAACAATATATAATACTCTGAGCATGTTTGAGGCACATTCTAAGTGCTTGACATGTATTTTTTTTAATGTCATTTATTTATTTTTAGAGAGTGGAAGGGAGGGAAAAGGAGAGGGAGAGAAATATTGATGTGTGAGAGAAACATCAATTGGTTGCCTCTCATAGGTCCCCAATTGGGGACCAGATCTGCAACCCAGGCATGTGCCCTGACCAAGAATTGAACTGGCAACCTTTTGGTTCACAGGCAAGAGCTCAACCCACTGAGCCACACCAGCCAGGGATTGACATGTATGTATTAACTTTTAATTCTCTCAATAATCCTAGGAGGGAGGTAAAATAAATTGCTTAAGATTATACAGTAGCAGAGCTAGGATCCAAGGAGCCTGTCCTCTTAATTTGCTAATTAGTCTTTCAAAGCTCAGGTCAATTAAGTTCTGTCACCTTCCTGAAGTCCTCATCTGCTTAGCACTTATTCCTGCATCTTGAGTCATTAAGTTAACTCACTCATTTTCCACTTACCGTGGGACATAGGTTGTTGCTTACCTTTTGGGTATTTGTTCTGTCTTTTCTAAGAACAGGATCTTGTCTTATTCATTCTGTAACAGCAATATTTACAGCCTCACAGAATTTACTGGAATACTAAAGTGCTTACTAATAAAACTATAATAGCATTTAATACATATTGAAGACACATACCAAGCTTGAAGATGTATGAGGCTCCAGACTAAGTACTTTATGTATATTATTTCAATTAATCCTCACAATAACCCTGAGGTATGTATTAATACTGCCCCTATCAGTATTATAGAGGAGAAAACTGAGATTTAGAAAAGCCAAATAGTCCAATATCACAGAGCGATAATGATAGTCTTAAGAGTCTATGCCAGCCCTAACCTGTGTGGCTCAGTTGGTTGGGTGTCATCCCACAAAGCAAAAAGTCAACAGTCAGAGTACATGCCTGGGTTGTGGGGCTCAGTTCAATTCCCAATGAAATTATATACAAAAGACAACATATCAATGTTTCTCCTCTCCTTCTATCTCTCCCTCTCTTTAAAAATAAATAATAAAATCTTAAAAAAAAAAAAAAAGTCTATGCCAGCCCTGGCCAGTGTGCCTCCATGGGTTGCAGCATCAATCACGTATACACCAAAAGGTTGCAGGTTCGATCCCTGGTAAGGGTACATACCTAGGTCACAGGTTTGATTGCTAGTTGGAGTATGTATGGAAGGCAACCAATTGATGTTTCTTTCTCACATCTTTCTCTCTTTTCCTCCCTCCCTTCCTCCCTTCCCTTCTCTAAAAAAGTAATGAAAAAAAGTCCTCCAGTGAGGACTAAAAAAATAAGTCTATGCCATACTCTTAATCTCCAGCCTACCACAAAACACCTTGAAGACTCAATCCTAACAATTCAGTTCAATGAGCATCATGCTGAACATTAAGGATTCAGAATTAGAGGTACAGATCTTGCTGTCAAGAAACAGCCTGTTAAGACTTCAGGACCAAACTTCGATATCATGGTCAGAGTCACCATCATCAAAATAAAAATATTTTAACATATCTTAAACAGAATATAAAAAAATCCTTGGAAATTCTCTTGCACATATTCCTTCTTACTTTGGCTCTGTCACTTCCTTTACCCTATGATTCATCTTTCCAGTTTCGGTATAATAGAATAGAAGGATCCCGTTAATCCTAACAACTATTAACATGTCTTAAGTTTAATTTAGTGATAGATCAGACTCAAGGATCTAGCTGATGAATTCCACACTCATAATGAAATATGGGCAATGAAGGACAGCTAGAAGGAAAGCAACAGCAAAGAGAAGCAATGGAAAGAGGAATATGAAAGTTACTATAAAGCAAAGATGATTAAAAAAGTGAAAGGGGCAGGACAATGGACACACATAGAAGCAAGAGTCCAGAATGAATTCAGTGGAGACACACAGATGAAGACACTAAAATCTAACCCATTTTATGAATGCTAACACCTTTAATTAGCTTTCCTAACCTCTAATAGAAACAAAAGAATGTTTATAAAATAGCTACCAAAAAACATTAATTAGGAACAGTATATAAATTAGTTTTTTTCTGAGAAAACATTCATTTCAGAATTTCAGAACTATGAAGAGACCTTAAAATACTATTTAATCCAACCCACTCATTTTATAATTAAAACAAGAGTCAGGCCCTGGCTGGTGGCTCAGTGGATAGATGCTAGCCTGCAAACCCAAGAGTCACTGGTTCAATTCCCAGTCAGGGCACATAACCAGGTTGCAAGCCATGTCTCCAGCCAGGTCCTCAACTGGAGGCAGGTGAAAGACAACGATACATTGATGTTTCCCTCCCTTTCTTCCTCCCTCCTTGCCCTTCTCTTTAAAAATAATGAATAAAATCTCTTTAATAAATAAGTAAATAACAAGGCTCAGGAAGGTTAAATAACTTTAACTTGCCCAAGATCATATAGTTACTAAGTAGCAACACTCCTGAATTTCACCCCAATGTCTATTCTTACCATACTAGACTTCCAGAAATGGTGTATTTTTCCATTTTCCACTCTTAATAACCATTAAATCAATTTTTGCATAAGCATCTCAGAATCCCCATAATATTCCTAGTTCCCACAAGAGAAAATAATCAGATATTCTGGATTACCTAAAACAGTAAGATAATTATCTTATTCCTGAAGTCAGTAATCTTAAATTGGGTCTTGGTTTCTACCAGGAAGAAATGCAAACATTTCCCAGAACAGCAGAAAGGTGAGAGACCTCCATAACCTGACCAAGTGCAAGCCAATTGCAAGCCAAGTCCATAAACTATAATCCTTCTGGAAAACAAGCAGGCCCAAAACCCTTGGAGGTTGGATGACTGCTAATGGGAATAGATAACACTTATTTTGCCCTTTCTATTTTATATCTTCCCAAACTAACCTCTATCTCCTAGCTTTATGACAAATGTCAATTCCAGAAGCCTATAAAGAAAAGGCAAAGTAATACAATAGAATATCATGTCCCTTTCAGTAAAAGCGGCTTTTTGATGCAAACTATCATTGCCAGGAAATAATGAGACAAAAGAAAGGAGTTTTATGGTAAACTACTGATCTGTACTTTTAGTCTTGAAAACATTAAGAAGTCCTGAACATGTGTTATATATTTTCAGTATTTCCCCCACTTCAAAGCACTTGAAGATATTCTGGGTCTATAAGGAACTCAACCTGTGATCTAGAAAGTCTGCTGCTTACATTCCTTCATAAATTGTGGGCCCTGCCAGTCACTACTCACCAGGTTACTTGAGCTGAGTGATTTGGAAATCAGTTACAGTAGTACCCCTTTATCCACGGTTTCACTTTCTGCAGTTTCAGTTACTCCAATAAATGGAAATAAAGCTCCAGAAACAAACAATTCACAGGTTTTAAGTTGCATGCCATTCTGAGCACAGTAATGAAATCTCACACCACCCGCTCCATCCTACCTGGGGCATGAATCATCCCTTTGTTCAGCTTATCCATGCTATGTACCTACCCGCACATTGGTAGCTGTCTAGGTATAGCAATGTTTGTGTTCAAGTCACCCTTCTTTTATGTAATAAAGGCCCAAAGCACAATAGTAGTGATGCTGACAATTCAGTACACCAAGGAGAAGGTATAAAGGGTTTCCTTTAAATGAAAAGGTGGGGACAGTACAATAAGATATTTTGAAAGACCACATTCATGTAACTTTTACTATAGCAATTGTTGTAATTGTTTTATTTTATTATTAGTTGTTGTTAACCTTTTACTTTGCTTAATTTATAAACTTTATCATAAGTATGCACATGTAGGAAAAATCAACAGTATATATAGGGGTCAATCCATGGTTTCAGGCATCCACTGGGGGTCTTGGAACTTACCTCCTACAGATAAGGGGGAACTACTCTGTGTATATCACCTTAGTATAAATGCAATGATTACTAGGCCTTAAGCATGATGTGTTTGCCTACATGTAAGGCTAAGTGAAGGCTTTTCTGAGAGGAAAGAAAACACCCTATTTCAGGCTAGAAGCCTACCCTAATTCTGATATGTATGAAGTTCATTATAAATTAGGAATAACTTTCTGCTTTAATATGTTAACCAAATTAGGACAAACATAGTAGAAAAGAGAATGGCAAAAAAGATACAAAGAGGCATTTTAATGTTAGTAACAAAGTGATTTACTGACTCCTTGAGCTTAAGTAGTAAAGGGAGAGTAGCAAAGGACCAGTAAGAACACTGGAGTCAGTAACAGCTAAAGAGGCAAAATCTAGAGAGAAGTGGGTTTTTTGTTTGTTTTTTTGCCTGGGGTGGGTGAGGGTGGTTGGGTGTGCAGCTGTAAGAGATGGTATTGAAGTATACTTAGTTTCAAAACATTGGTGAAGTCTGGGTCTCAAGTTCAGACAGAAGATTTAGAACTGAGACCTAAAATGCACAGCAGTGATTGAGTTTTTAAAGAGAAGGTAACAAAAATGTTTAGGTGACAGCATTCCCCAGATATTACACTTTTAAAGTAATCTAACTTTCCAAGTGAATAGTGCTTTATTCTATAGATATAGGATCTTTGGTCTAATTTATTCTAAATGAAAGCTAAAAAATAAATTAATCTTCCTTTCCCAGGCTACCAATTGACAGAAAGATAAAAACTGATTTATAATTAACAATGTCCAAAGTCAAGTCTCTGAACAAAAACAAACTGCTTTTTAAGTTTCTCTGTTTAATAATAAAACTTTTGGGGGAAAAAAACTGAGAGAAAATACAATGCACCAATTTAACAGTTAAAAGCACACTAACCAAAATTTTGATAATTAATAAATCTGTTGGTTCGATTACCAGCCAGAGCACATAACCAGGTTGCAAGCCAGGTCTCCAGCCAGGTCTGTAGCTGGAGGCAGGTGAAAGGCAACCATACATCGATGTCTCTCTCCCTCTCTGCCTCTCTCCTTTCCCCTCTCTCTGGAAATAATGAATAAAATCTTTTTTCAAATTAAATAAATAAATAAATCTGGAGAATAGGTACAGTGAGGTTCATTATAGTATTCTTTCTAGTTCTGTGTATTTTAAACTTCCAGCAATAAAAGTAAACAAAACAAAACAAACAAACAAAAAAATGCTACCTACAGATATATTTAATTTAATTTATTTTAAAATTTATTTTTAAGATTTTACTTATTAATTTTCAGAGAGAAGGGCAGGGAGGGAAGAAGAAAGAGAGACAAACATCAATCTATGGTTGCCTTTCACTTGCCTCCAGCTAAGGACCTGGCTTGCAACCTGGTTATGTGCCCTGACAGAGAATCAAACTTTTGGGTTCACAGGCCAGCGCCAATCCACTGAGCCACACCAGCCAGGGCATACAGATATATTTTTAACTCATGTCAGTTTAGGCATGACAACTCAAAATAAAACTCTAACAGATAAAAATTTTCAAATGTTTTTAGTTCTTAATAAACCAATGAAATTTAGTGAGTATGAAAAGGGCAAAAAGGCCCTGTCATTTCAGAGGAATGTGAATAATATATTCACTACTTGGAAAAAGTCCTTTTATCCATCAATATTGGCAGATGTTGGACGTTTGTCATTTTTCTCTTCAATGAACTTGTTTTTGTTGTTGTTGTTGCTGAAGAAAAATACATAGGCCACATAGATGTATGGTTTTGGTTAGTAAAGTCAAAATAGATGTTTATCCCCAGCATCAATGATTAAATTGTTGAACCTGCTTGTTAGACCTCCTATTACTTTAAACATCTTCCACTCTAGTAGTAAACAGCCAAATAAATTACTCTTTATGAGGATGCAAAAAAAATTTTTTTAATGAACCAATATCCATAAATTATACCTAATCCTAAAAAGTGAACACATATTTAAAATTATATAAAGTAGAGAAGGAAAACTTGAATTTTTTAACAATTACAGTCTACGTTATGATTTAGGTCGATATAATTTAAATGAAATCATTCTATTGGGACTATGGAAGCACTAAAACTAGTAAGACAGCAGCAAATTCACTTACCAGTGATCAAGAATAGTTTATATGGTTTACAAGCACCACTACTTCCTCCTTATGATAAATATCATCATCCAAAAATAACATTTGCTTGGCTCCTATCTGGTAAAGACTGTAAAGACTGCCGATGTCTGTATAAAACCTAGTACGCTGTAGATACGCAACTTTTAACAGGAATAATCACCACCTTGAATTCCCAGGAAACTGTTGCTAGTTATCAGTCTCATTCCCTGGGTGACATGCACAGAATAACAAAGTAAAGCTATGCTCTGCCTTGACTCATTTTCAGTATCCTGTTTCTTCTGACAGAAATATGTCATCATGAAACTTAGAAAGAAGCAGCATTAATACAAATATGCAGAGACAAAAGATTGTCAGTGATTCTCTTTTTCCACATCGTTATTGATTCTGAAGAGGTATTTCACATTTTGCAAATATCATTCTCCTATCTTCAACAAATTTTTGTAGCTTTTTTCCCCTACTAAAGTAAAAGTTACTCACCAGAAGATGCACAGATCTTAAGTATTCAGTTCAATAAGTTTGAACAAATATACACATTAACAATTGGTGAATCTGGACATTCCTTGTGCTAATCTTGCAGCTTTCCGTAACTTAAAGATTATATGAAAATAAAGTTTCCAAAAGTGTACACTTGAATTACCATCACCCAAATCAAGCTAAAAAACATTTCCAGCTCCCTAGAAAGTTCCCTTTTGCCTTTTTCCAGTGAACCACAGTACCCAGAAACCAATGACCAGATTTCTAACACTACACCTAAGTCTTGCCTCATCTTATATTGTTTATTAGCAGCATCATTTAGTTCATTTGTGTGTCTGGCTTCTCTTGCTCTGAATAATATTTCTGAGATTCATATATGTTGTGTGAATCAGTAGTTCATTCTTATTATGAAAAAAAGCTATTACAAACATTTTGCATCAGGATTTTGTGGACATTATTCCTCTTGGTGCAGTAAGATTTCATTTAAAAGGGAGTGTTCACACAAATAAGCCTGGAAAGTCATAAAGTGTAGATAGATAAGTAGATTTACATATATACATTACATATAGTAATTATATAGCTACATACATAAAATGCAAAAAAAACCCACAAAATTTTATTTATCTTTCTGTACGTCTATACCAGGTCTGTCCCGAAAGTATCAGACACACAAACTTTTAATTAAACTGACATTGGCTCGATACTTTCAGGACAGACCTCCAAGTGTGTACAGTTGACCTTTGAACAACAGGTGTGAACTACAGGAGTCCAAGGGTACATGGACTTTTTCAATAAAAATAGTAAATTTCTTCTTTATGACTTTCATAATAACATTTTCTTTTCTCTAGCTTACTTTATAAACTGTAAGAACACAGTTTAAAATATTGTGCAAACCACAGAAACTATGTGTTAATAAAGTGTTCATGTTATTGGCAATGCAAAGATAAGCTATTAGAACAGTTGGCTCTCTACATCTACAGATTACCAACCACAGGTTGAAAATACTGTTTTGGATCTGCAGTTGGTTAAATCCATGGATATGAAACCCCTGAATGGCAAAGTCAAAAGATACACTTCAATTTGCCACTGGGAGGGGTGTCAATGCCCCTAGCCCCCAGCCTTGTTCAGGGGTCATCTGTATACACACACATACAAACAGCTATGTAAGTGAACAGATTCTGAGAGGATCACATAGGCTCAATAAAGATATATTAAAAGAATTTATAAAGTTCATAGTGAAAATCTAAGATGGGAAAGATGACCATCTCAATTTTTCTTAATAAGTGTTATGAATTAACTTAAGAATAATTCAAAAGAGAAACAAATTTCTCTCCACGTAAATTACCTGGTTCTGCTTCAATGAAATACCTTTTTCTTATAACAAATCCCCTTCCTAAGCCAGAATTTCTAAGCATTAAATGTTATCCTGCACTGTATAATAATTTTTAAACAAGGAGCAAAACCTAAACTGTTTAAAAATTACAAGATTTTATTTTACTGTCTTGCATTTTTAAAAAGTTAAACATGGAAATAATTTCACTGGTTAATATTTAACCCAGGTAAAGACTTATTTTATCCTCATTCAGAAAATATATCCTAAAAGTAATTCATTGCAGCATTAAATCCGTAATAGAAACATTTTGACTTTCAATTTCCACTGTGTAATTTTCAGCTGACAGTAGAGGAGGTTCTTTAATTTCCAGAGGTAGGAAACATTACGTGCAGCCCTGGCTGGGTGGGTCAGTTGGTTGAAATGTCCTCCCGTACACCAAAAAGTTGCTTGTTCCATCCCAGGTCAGGGCACCAGGGCATAAACATAGGTTCAATCCCCTGTTGGGCTGTGGGGGTGGGAGAAGCAACTGATCAATCTGATCAATGTTTCTCTCTCTCTCTCTCTCATCAGTAAACATATCCTTGGGTGAGGGTTTAAAATAAGAAGCAGCAGCATATGTGCAAATCTTACTTTTTAAGAGATGAAACAAATTCCCACCCCTGCTTCTGATAATCAAATGGTCATTTTCAGGGCACTAGGAGTGGCTCCTCATTTGCCATCAAATATAAATTGCCAAGATGGAGGCAGAATATTACATATTGTTCTAGAATTAACCACCGCCTGCTTTAGGAAGGGTTTCCTACTACAAAAGGGAAAAAACACTCTTCTTGTCTTTGATTTTTCTTCACCTTTTATTCCTTCTTCCAAAAAAATGAGCAATTTCAAAAACATACAATTTAAATATACTACATTTTTAATCTTAAAAAACATTCTTAGTATTTAGATGTTCCCAAATGTTCATAGATATGTAACTGTTCACTTAAAAATTCATTGTTTTCACTCTGAAAATACATCCTTTTCATTTTTCTAATTATTGTACCTCTTTCTAAAAGAAAACAACTTTGACTAACTGTTTCAAAAATAACAGCAGCTCCAAACAGCTACAATTCCTGACTCACTTTCAATATCTTTTGTCTGATTGTTTGAGAACTAAATAAAATTTTATTACTTTTAAAGTGTTTTTCTTCCAAACCAAGGGTAGAAAACAGGTATATCAAATATGTAGATCCCATACTCCCTCTGGTAATTCTCTCTCATTAACCAGATATTTTTCCCTAAGACTATAATTAAATACTAAATTTAGCATAAAATAAACTTTCCCCTTTTGAGGACTATAGTCTTACATGTTTAAGTTTTAGCAGAGTGTAGGTCAATTATCATCATATCAAACTATGAGGTACAAATTTTCAGTACATACTTGAATTTCAGTGTTTCACATACTGCTAAAATATCCTTAGTAACCTATGAGTTATGCAGATTATGGTTACAAGGTCTTACTGTAAATTATCCTAACCTGTCTCATTTGGCTGAACTATCTTTTATACAATAAATGAACATCTTATTTGAAAATTAAATTACACTTAAAGAGCTATTGTTTTTAAGTCAATAGTTATGGGATTTACATACCACTGTCCACCCAGTCTCTGATAAGTGTAATTTAATTTTCTTTACAATTTGGAGGATTAATGTCAAAAATTTTAAATTCACTGTAGAAAAATTCAGAAATACAAAATAATAAAAAAATCTAATTAGTAATCAGCTAGGTTAGAAAACTCAAATAGTTTCAAAATTATAAAATACACATTTTTAATTGTTTAGCAGTAATTATAGAACTTAGTGTGCCAAACCACGTACATTAATACAGATTCTCCTTTAGGAATTGTGAAGATTATCAGGATAGGGCACAAGTAGGTTTACAGTTGTGAGTATTCAAAACACAATTTATTCATCTATCAGTATCTATTAATTATTGTATTATTTTCTATATGAACAGCTATCAACCTACTTGTGCCCCACCCTGAATGAAATGCCTATCATGGATATTCCTAGCCAGATTAACATGTGCATTACTGTTAAATAAAGCAGTATTAATGTCAAACAATGTCATTTGATTTAGCCTCAAATTTGGCTATTTTAACATATCTTTGTTTTTTGTGGCTTCATTCAAAAATATTTATTCCCAAATTCAAAAGGAGTTACACCTGAAAGTAAATGACCTACAAACACTCCCAAAGTTTATTGTGTAGATTTGAGAATTCAACCTCTGCTTAATTTTGAAACTGGAATGTGGTTGATAACTTTATGATATGGTCTATCTAACAAGTTAATATGGACAAAATCAGCAATTAAAATATCTAAAAAACAACTTTGAAAATGGGCTTTTAATTATAACAAAAGGCACTTTTATAAAGTTTCTAAAGTATGCTGTTGTGTAAATAAAACTATGAAATGTAATTTTAATTTTTATATGGTATACTTAAACTTCATTACAAAGATTGTAAAACTTAGTAGTTAAACTGATACATTCCCCAGTCTTATGTGATTCCTTACAACTAGTTATATATTAAAAATCCACTCTACATGAAGAAGAGCCACTGTTCAATCAATATACCCTCAGGGTTGAACAGCCAATACAGCTTTTAATAGCAATAACTTCTATAGCTATAGAAAGAGGATGCTCTTTCTTGTCTAGTCTAATTCCATCTAAACTAAGAAACCTTAAGAAACTAAAAACCCAAGATATGTATTCTTTTCCAATCCAAGAATAAGCAGAAAATTTAAGATTTAATTGAATCTAATCCAATATATTTTTAAGTTTTTCATGTTGAACTGGTATGTTTTAAAAGGACATTCATCCCAAATTTCCAAAACTAAAAAACTTATTCAGAAACATACTTGCTTTGTTAAATGTTGAAAAGACAAAAAGACCTCATAACATATAATAAGCCTGTTGTTTTAGAGAAATAAAACATTTTAAAAAGACCATTCTTGATTTTTTTTTTTTTTAATCCCAAACAATCACAACAGCTTCATGGTTAAAAGTTCAGATTTAAATAGTTGCTAATTAGGTAAGTAAAACTACCAGTCAATTAAATACCAGTAAGATAGTATAATTAATAAAAATTTTAACTTCTTTATTAAGAAGTTAAACTTACTCTATTAGGTATAAATTACATCCAATACAAAGATAAAACAAAACACATTAGGGAAAACTGAGTCAACTAAATCATGTTTTTCACAAATGAATGATATTAATAACCTTCATTTAAAAATGTTTTAAAATAACAATTACATATTATTTTTAAATGTTTTTTTCTGTAGACATCCTAAACTGGTTAGGGCCATAACCGTAGATTGTTAAATGGAGGTCAGTGGGGGAGAGACAAACAGAAATGCTAAGTGAAAGTATGGCAAATAAAAATTTCCCACAAGAATAATTTCTTAAGTCTACCCTTGAATTTTGATTCCAACAGCAAGAGAAAAAGCTATTATAATTCTCTAAAGTAAAAAACTCTTGGCGGGGAGCACAGAAAAACTGCATTGAGTGTTAAAAACACTAAACCTAAAATATTACTTCAACTTTTGTCCACAATGTAACAAAATGAGAAGACAATAAAAATAAACACTCCTGTCTACCTACCCTCAGAGAGGCAAAGAAAGCTCCCATTCAATGCTAAGCTGTACGCCACTGGAAAACATGCTCCTGAAAAGTAAATCCAAAACCACGAGCTCAAACTGCTTCATGCAGAATTTACTGAATGGCGGCCAAACATTGTACACGCTGTCCTGAATCACACTGAAGGATATCTAGAGTTCTGAGTTCTCCATTTACAACTTGTACCTTACTATGCTTTCGCCACCACTGCAGAAAATGATTTTTTTTTTTTAATGAGGCTAAAATTTCCTCTTGGCTAATCAATCGAAAGGGGTCAGGCTATACACTGACCACCCCCCCTTCTCCCTTTTTCTTTCTTTTTTTTTTAAATAATAAACACTGGGTTTAACTCCAACACTGTCGCTGCGGGGAAAGGTGTTATAAAGTCCCAGAAATGAAATGAATGAGGAGCCTTAAAATAACTTTTAACTGGCTTTCAGGTGGCATTAGAATAATCACCTGTTAGAATGGGCGCTGCACGGACACCCTCCAGGAGGGCCTGAGCGTAGGGATGCTGTTCCCAGTCACTTGTCCCAGAGTGGCAGGTGAAGGCAGTGAACGCCCTCCACACCCAATGTCAGGGAGCGCAAACCTAAAGCAAGGCGTGCAGCCTCCGGACACTCCGTTATCCTCATCCCCCCAAGAGTCCCTTCTTTCAAGCAAGGCTCCATCACGCCCTCCGCGTCCCGGCGCACAGCTCACCGCACAGCTCACCCCGGCTTGACTTCTCCTGTTGCCCGGGCCACCTAAGGCGAAGTTTCTCTCCCGCCTGCAGCAGAAGCTGCTTACACTCCGCCGGGCTCTGCACGGGTCCAGCAGCCTGCTCCCCACAGCTGCGGTCCCAGCCGCTGGGCCTCTGGCGAGTCTGCGACCGCCAAAGGGAGCCCAAGCCTGGACCTGTCAACCCCGGTGGGAAACAAAAGCCGGGTGAGGACCAGCGGGTGCGACTGGCCTCGCCTTCGCAAAGGGGAGCGCGGCGCGCGGAGGGGAGCGGCCCCGTGGCCGCCGGGCTCCAATGTCTCCGGAGGGAGCACTGGCCCGAAGGGCAGGCGGGGCGCAAAGGGGCCCCGCAACGGGGCTGGGGGCCTTCGCTGTGCTGGCCTCGAGGCTTTCCGGGCCCCGATTGCCCAGAGGCGCCGCTCCTGAGCTAGGGAGCCGCGTGAGGGGGTGGGGAGGTGGCGCGGCAGCTCTCCGGACTGCAAAGGAGGAGATTCGGCTCCCGGGGAGACTCGGCCGCCCGCCCGATCCCCACGGCCATGGCGCCGGTACCTGTCGCCTCGGTGGCTCCTAGGCTCCGTCTCTTTCCGCCTCACCCGTGCGCCTTCACCCTCAGCCCGCCCACCAGGCCACCCGCGCCGGACGCTGCTGCTGGAGACTGGCAGCGCCTGTGAGCCGACCCGAATCCCCAGGACAGCGCCCGGCGCCGTCCCGCCCCTGCCGTCAGCAGGATCCGCCTTCCATTGGACCCTGGACCTGTCAGTCCACCCCCAAAAGGCGCGCGGGCTGTCTCTCTGTTTGTCTGGATTGGTGGCCGCCTGCAGTCCATGCAAATGAACCCCGCCCCCGTCCATTTGCACCTCCGCTTTAGTGTAGCCTCCGCCTCTTCATGCCAGCCCACGTGTCTGGCCCTAGCCCTTTGTGGGGTTGGAGGGAAAGGATGGAGGAAACTGACCAGCTCCCCCTACCCACCCCCAGACACACACACCCCTTCCCTTCCCCCAGAGGAAGTAATGCCTGAACAAGCTAGTTGACTTCACAAACCTTTCAAACGTGAGACCCCAGGTAACTGAGAAAGCAAAGTACCTTAAAAAAGTGTTTGTGCTCTCTACCAGCACCTCTCCCCAAAGGGCAGGCCTGCTGAAGAAACTCAACTTCAAAAGGGGCCCAGGCCCCTCCAAGTAGATGGCCACCTCTGAGTCACTCCTATAGATTCTTGGGCCTTGGGGAATAACTAGCTCAATCCCCTCAGTTTTTTGAGGGAACAGAAACTTTATATTCCATAGCTATGGGACTTTATAGTTACTTATAGAAACATAATGTCTCATAGCCAGATTAGATGCTGTATCTCCTAGGTCCAGTCCTATTCTCTGTATGATACCACGTTGGTCATTTCGGTCTTTATGAAGAGCCACTTCAACAAATCATTCCAGCCTTCAGGAGGTGGTGCCTGGAGAAAAGTCAATTAGAGCCAACACCGAAACTTTCTCAAGGGCAAGGGCCCTGTCTCTGTACCTAGAGGCTTCCCTTTAAACCAGATGCCAGGAAGAGTCACAGGAACAATTTATTCATGCATTACCTAACAAGACAATGGTGATTAAAACTGCACTGCATACTAACACCAACTGACTGATTAAACACCTACTAACGGCAGCTATTGAACACTGTGCTATGTGCAAGGTATGCAGAGGTGAGAAGACACTGTCCTAGCCTTTGAGAACTTCAGCCTAAGAGACAATGATATTATACATTGCATGTGTGTACTCCTTACGTTACAGGGACTGTGACAGATGTCTGCATAGTTAGTGCACAGTGGAAGGCTCCAAGGTGGGAAAATCAGCTCTTCCTGGGAGGGACAGGGAAGGCATCACTGAAGAGGTGATACTAGAGCTGAGTCTTAAAAGACTGTGTTTGCCAGGTGGAGGGATATGGAAGAGGAAGGAACGGGAAGCCCAGGCAATGGGAGGATAGCATGAACACAAATAATACAGACCTGGAAAAAACCAGTAATTGAGGCAACAGCAAGGAACAGTGTGGGCAAATCTGCAGGTCTGTGTGGCCATGTCACATGCTCTGGGACCAGGCTCTTCCAAGAGGAAGACAGAAAGCCTGGGGAGGCTGCCAGGCTGTGTTGTAACACAATGCTGCAAACAACAACAGGCCCTGTACATACCAGTACAGGCTTTTTTTCCTTAGGCCAGTCTGTGGGGAACAGTCAGTTCCACACTTCCAATGGCAGCCTAGATGGCCCCACCCCTCTCAGAAAACCCACTCCAGTCACTGCACTTGCCCTACTCGGCATTTGGAAATACGTGCATGTGCTTGCGATTTCCCTGAATGTTGCTGCCCTTCAGAATTCAAAGATAATACGGGCTATGGATGTAGACGCCTGGGTGTGTGCTGAGCAGACCTTTCGTAATGCACAGAGCAGTTCTGTGATGGGCTTGTTACCAAGGCTGGCTTTGTGGGTATGTGACCTGTGCATGGCTTAATGCTCTGCTGTCACCATCTTGAAATTCTTAATCCTTTTTCAACAAGGCACCCTGTATGTTCATTTTGTGCCAGGACCTGCAAATTATGTAGCTGTTCCTACCTGTCACTGTTAGTGCCCTGAGAATGCTTATGATATTGCTCAAATCACATCTCACTTACAAAGCACTTGGCATTCACTCAATTTGTTCATATGTATTTCATTGCTTGATTCTCACAATGGCGAAGTGGAGTAAACCAGTATTATTAGTCCTATTTATTAGTTGAGAAAAAAGTTTGATGACCCTTTCCAGGTGGCACAACTAGAAAGCAGCAGCACTTGTACTTAGCCCACCCAAGCCCTAGCCCATCAACTATAGAATTACCTCCACGTCGGTTTCAAAATCCTTTCAGAGACAGATTTGTAGATGAATGATGTTTTAAGAGACAGGATATGTGGTAGAGTGGATATCTTGACATTTTGAAAACTTCTCAGCCATTTGGCCCTGGCTACATGGCTCAATTGGTTGGAGTGTCGTTCCATGAATCAAAAGGTTGCCAGTTTGATTCTCAGTCAGGGCACACACATAGATTGTGGGTTCAATCCCTGGTTGAGTTGTACACAAGAGGCAACCAGTTAATGTTTCTCTCTCACATCAATCTTTTTCTCTCTCCCTTCCTCTCTATTTAAAACAAACAAACAAATCAATTAATTAATTAAAATGTCCCCAACCATTCAAATACTGTTTCTATGCCTTTTTCTCTTTCCCTATGGAGCCCCAGTTGAACCATATGTTAAACCTTCTCACTATATCCCTTTCTTCTTCACTTTCCATCTTTGGTCCTTCTATGCTTTGCTCTAAAATTTTCTTCTCACTATTTTTCAGTTCACTAATTCTCTCTTCAGCTTAAATTTTTTTCCTCTTAAATCCACCCATTAAGTTTTTAAATTAGGTTTTATATATATAGTTTTTATTTTGTTCTTTTTCAGATCTGCTTTGTCACATCCTGTATCTCTTAGTGCCGTGCTGTAATTTTCAAGCTTGGCTTTTTTCTCCTTACGCATGGTAAGCATAGTTGTTTTATGTTCTGTGTCTGTTTCATTTTTTTAAAGATTGTATTAATTATTTTTAGAGAAAGGGGAAAAGAGGAAGGAAGAAAGGGAGAGAAACATTAGTGTATGGTTGCCTTTCACTTGCCTCCAGCTGGGGACCTGGCTGGGGACCTGGTTGTGTGCTCTGACTAGGAATCAAACCAGTGACCCTTGGGTTCTCAGGCCAGTGTTTAATCCACTGAGCCACACCAGCCGGGGCTGGTCTGTATCTGTTTAAATTCCAATCTGAAGTCCCAGCTTCCAATGGGTCAGCTTCCATTGTCCGTTTTTACTAATTGGTTCTTTCTCATGTTGTTTTATCTCCTCATATATCAATACCTGGTCATGTATTGGACATTGCATTCAAAAATATCATTTGAAGCAACAAGATACTATCTTCCTCTGAAAAGGATTTCCATTTGTTTTTGCAGGCATCTGGGGACACTAGCAAGGGAGAATCACCTTAACCCAATTTCAGGGCTTCTGATTTCTGAGTCTCCCAGACTACTTTAAGCTGAACTATACTCTGTGGAAGTGTTTGCTTACTTATGGTTCCCCCTTACTAAATGCTGCAATTCTTTGAGGTCCCATTCAAAGGTGGGGAGTTATTTTAGTTATGAATTGTTTCATAGCACACTACTATTTAGTGGCTTACAATAGATGTCAATGGACTTGGCCTTAAGGGGCCAGGTGGTAAATATTTTAGGGTTTTTTTAAAAAGATTTTATTTATTATTTTTAGAGAGAGGGGAAAGAAGAGAGGCAGAGAGGGAGAGAGACCATCAATGTATGGTTGCCTTTTACCTGCCTCCTGCTATGAACCTAGCTGGAGACCTGGCTTACAACCTGGTTGGTTTTGTGCCCTGACAAGGGAATCGAACCAGCGACCTTTGAGTTCGCAGGCTGGCACTTTATCTACTGTGCCACCAGCCAGGACAATATTTTAGGTTTATAGGCCATATGGTCTCTGTCACAACTATTCAACTCTGTCATTACAATACAAAGCAGCTATGGATAATACATAATGAATGACGTGGCTGTGTTCCAATAAAACTTTATTTACAAAAACAGGTAGTCATTCTCAAGCTGATAAAGAGTATTGAAAACCCACAACTAATATAATACTTAATGTTGAAAGACTGGATAATTTCCCCATGAAGTTAGATAAGGAACAATATAAGAATGTCCACTCTTGCCACTTCTATTTAATATTGTACTGGAGGTTCTATCCAGAGCAATTAGGCAAGGAATAGAAATTAAAAGGCATCCAGATTGGAAAGAAATAAGTAAAACTATCTCTACTCACAGGTAACATAATCTTGTAAATGGAAAATCCTGAAGAACCCACTAAAAAAACCATTATAACTAATAAATGAATTTAGCAAGTTTGCAGGACAAAAATCAATAACAATAATCAATTGTGGGACTTCCAGCCAAGATGGAAGCATAGGTAGACATGTTTCGATTCCCTCTACAACCATAAGAAGGAATACTACTACTTCAACACCAAAAAACAATCAGAACTTCCAGAAAAGCGAACTTTATGGAAGTCCAACAAACAAAAATATAAAGAACTAATATGCATCCAGACAGGTAGGACGGGGCGAAGCCAGGGCAGAGAGGACATGGTGTAGCGGCAGCAGCATCAAAGTGGCAGAAAGCGCAGCTACATATTATAAAAGTCAGGAGGGACACCAAGGGAGCAATCCCAGCCCCAGACCAGACCACATAGCTCACAGCACTGGGGGCAAATAAAGCTTCATTGGTTCTGACTGTGAAAACCAGTGGGGGTTAGGGAAGCAGAAGAAGCTGCCGGTCTCTCAGCAGAGTCTGTTGGTTTAGAGGGCCCACAGAGTCCTAGAATGTCCGCAGACCCATCCACCCTGGGAACCATCACCAAGGCAAAAGCTAGAGAGGCACCAGTCCCATACAGGAAGTAGGAAAAGTACCTGGAAAAGGGGCAAATGCTCAGCATTGTTTCCTCTCAGACATCTCCCCAACATACAGCACCATGATGTGATGAAACAGGTCACCCAGTACTAACGAATATATAAGGCTCGCCCCTTACAATCTAACAGATGTGACAACTCTACCTAAAACGCAGAGACAAACACAGAAGGCTGCTAGTTGAGGAGACAGAGAAGTATGGCCCAAAAGAGGGAGAAGATCAAGGTTCCAGTGGGAGAACTAAGCAATGAGGAGATAATCAACCTCACAGACAGAGTTCAAAACGTGATAATAATGCTCACAGACCTAACAGACAGGCTTGAGTAGGGCAAACACAGAAGGGAAGAAGTGAAGGCTATGCTAAGTGAAACAAAGGAAAATCCACACAAAACCAATGGTGATGGGAAGGAAGCCAGAGTTCAAATCAATGATTTGGAACATAAGAAATAAACAGCATGAAGAAACAAGAATTGAAAAAAACAAGGAGAGGCTCAGGAACCTCGGGGACAATTTTAAACGTGCCATCCAATCACAGGGTTGCCAGGAGAAGAAAAAGAGGGGGAAAAAATTGAAAACTTAATGTGAAAAAAATAATGAAGGAAAGTTTCCTTAATTTGGTGAAGGAAATAGACATACAAGTCCAGAAAGTACAGAGAGTCCCAAACAAGCTAGACCCACCACACCAAGACACATTAAAATTAAAATGCCAAAGGTTAAAGATAACGAATCTTAAAAGCAGCAAGAAAGAAAAAGAGAGTTACCTACAAAGGGGCTCATTTAAGACTACCACCTGATTTCTCAAAAGAAACTTTGCAGGCAAGAAGGGACTGGCAAAAATTATTCAAAGTGATGAAAAGCAAGGGCCTACAACCAAAATTACTCTATCCAGCAAAGTGTCACGTAGAATGCAAGGGCAGATAAAGTGCTTCTCAGACAAAGCAAAGCTAAAGAAGTTCATTATCACCAAGCCATTATTATGTGAAATGTTAAAGGGACTAATTTATGAAAAAGAAGATTAAAACTATTAGCATTAAAATGACAACAAACTCACAACTATCAACAACAAAATCTAAAAAATAAAACAAAAACAACTAAGCAAACAACCAGAAAAGGAACAAAATCATAGGTATGGGGATCATTTAGAGAGTCATCAGCTGGGAAGGGGAAAGGGGAGAAACAGGGAAGCAATGTAGCAATTAAGAAGCATAATTGGCCCTGGCTGGTAGAACAGTGGATAAGGCCGCTGGCCTGCGAACCCAAGGGTCGCAGGTTCGATTCCCCAGCCAGGGCACATAACCAGGTTGCAAACCAGGTCTCCAGTCAGGTCTATGGCTGGAGGCAGGTGAAACGCAACAGTACGCTGATGTCTCTCTCCCTCCCTACCTCTCTCCCTTCCCCTCTTTCTAAGATAATGAAAAAAAAAATCTTTTTAAATTAAAAACAAAAAAGAAGCATAATTGGTGAATACATTATAGATAGGGGGGTGTTAAGAATAGTATAGGAAAGGGTGAAACCAAAGAACTTACATGCACAACCCATGGACATGAACTAAGGGGGAAGAGACTGCTGGAGGGAAAGAGGGTACTGGTTGGAGGGGAGCAAAAGGGAAAAAATAGGACAACTGTAACAGCATAATCAATAAAATGTACTTAAAAATCAATTGTATTTCTATTTACACTTTGAATGACAAATGCAAAAATGAAAATAAGAAAAATAGTTCCTTTATAACAGCCCTAAAAAGAAAAAAATTGCCATGACCAATGTGGCTCATTTGGTTGAAGCATCATCCTGTAGACCAAAGGGTTGCAGGTTCGATTCCCAGTCAGGGAATATGTTGCAGGTTTGATCCCTGATTGGGGCATGTGCAATAGGGCAGCCAATTGATGTTTCTCTCTCACATCAATGTTTTCTCTCTCTCTTCCTTCCCCTCTCTCTCTCTCTCTCTCGCTCTCTCTCTCTAAAAGCAATGAAAAAGAAAAGAATAGAATACTTAGGAATAAATTTACAAAACAAATACCAAATTTATACTATAAAAAATACAAAACATTATTGAAAAAAATTTTTAAACACCCAAATAATTAGAAAAACATCTTATGTTCATACATTGAAGGACTTAATATTCTTAAGATGGCAATACTTCCCAAATTGATCTATAAAATCAATGCAATCCCAGCTGACTTCTTTATAGAAACTGACATGCTGGTTCTGAAATTCATATGAAATTGCAAGGAACCCAAAGTAGACAAAATAATATTTTTTAAAAAGTAAAAGGGCTCACATTTCCTGATTTTAACTCTACTACATATAAATCAACAACTGGTACTGACATAGGATAAACATATAAATGAATGTAATAGAATGGAGAGTCCAGAAATAAACCCACACGCCTGTGGTCACCTGATTTTTTTACAAGACTACTAAGTGTTGGTGGGTATGTAGAGAAATTGCAACCCTTGTGCACTACTGGTAGGAATGTAAAATAAGACAGCTTCTGTGGAAAATGGTACTTCCTAAATTGTTAAACATAGATTTACCATATGACCCAGCAATTCTACTCCTAGGTATACACCCAAAAGATTGAAAACAGAGATTTGAACAGGCATGTCTACACCAATGTATACATAATTGTTCATAATAACTAAAAGATTAAAATAATCAAAATGTCTATCAACAGATTAGCGGATAAACAGATGTGGTGTATCTATTCCGTGGAATATTGTTTAGTCATAGAAAAGGCTAAAGTATATAGGTAGATGCTACAACATGTATGAACTTTAAAAACATTATGCTCAGTAAAATAATCACAAAAGACCATATATGCACATTATGTAATTCCATTCATAAGAAATATCCATTGAGAGAAGACAGGAAGTAGATTGGTGATTGCTTAGAACTTGCAGGGTAGGGGAAGGAAAGATAGGAAGATGCTAGGTAAAGGGTACAGGGTTTCTTTCTGAGGTGATGAAATGTTCTTAAGTTAATTGTGGTGATGGTTACAAATATCTGTGAATATATTAAAAACCACTGATTTTTATACTTCAAGTGGGTTAATGTATGGTATGTGAATAAGTAATATTTCAATAAAACTGTTTAAAAAAACAGGCAGTGATCCATGGACCCTAATTTGTTTACTCCTGGCTCATAACAATAACCATTGTATTTATTTGCTCACGATTCTGCAATTAGAGCAAGATTCAGCAAAGATAAGTGGTCTATGTGACATCAGTTGGGGCAGCATGGCCAGGCTTGGATGATTTACTTCCAAAATGACCTTTACTCACAAGGAAGACTACTGAGACCTCAGCTGTGATGTTGGCCAGGATTTTTGTTTCTTCTCCACATGGTTACTCCATGAGGCTTGCGAGGGTTTCTCACAGTATGGTGGCCTCAGGATAGTTGAATTTCTAAACTGGTGACCAGTTTCCTCCAAAGAGCAAATGTGGAAGCTACCAGCCCTTCTTCAGGTTTAGGCCTGAAACTGACAGTGTCATTTCCACCACATTGGGTCCGTTAAAGCAGGTCACAGGGCAGTCCACGTTCAAGGGGAGGAAACTAGTAATGGTGTGAATACTCAAATAGATGGTGCAGTGGGACCACTAAATTAACAATTTATCTCCGTTCCCTAAAGATTCACTTCCCTCCACATGCAAAATATAGTTGCCACCCTTAAGACCCCCAAAAGTCTCATCCCTTTACCGTAATAGGATTGAGTTTGAAGTCTTTAAGTTCAACATATAAATCAGGTCCAGGTATGAATGAAGTGTCTCAAGCAATGCTCCTCTGGATCTAACGACCTATAAATTAAGACAACTTACCTGCTCCCCAGAGCGGGCAGAGAATGGAAAATCTCAACAGGTATTGGCAGGCACGTAGCAGTCACAGGTCCGTCGGAATTTTGAAATCCAGCTGGGCACATGTCACTAATTCCTTGATCAGGTCCCAGTTCTTAGAGTAGTTGAACTTTTCATATGGCTGGCTTCCCAAGAGACAAAATGAAAGAAAACAGCCTTCTCAAGTCTTAAGCTAGACCTAGCACAACATCACTTCTGTTATATTTTATTGAGTCTCCCCAGACTCAAGAGTACGTAGGACATATCTATTCATAGCCATGGTCCATAGGGGTGGGAGTCATCCAACTATAGTCTACCACAGGGGTGGTTTATCAGTCTCTAACTTTGCTGGCCCTGAACTCCAAGTTTGTACTCTTAATTCTGAGAAGCTTTCAAAAAGCACAGCTCAGCCTCTCCAATAACTCAGATTGGCAAATGCCCTCTGGAAAAGCAGCCCCAAGTTCTGGACTCACTTCTCTGATAGTGTTGCCATATTGAACAAATGAAAAATACAGGATATCCAGTTAAATTTTAATTTCAAATAAACAAAAATTATTTTTTTAGTATCAGTATGCCCCACATGTTGCATGGGCAAATTTACACTACAAAACAATGTGTTGTTTATCTGAAATTCAAATTTAACTAGGCCATACACTAAAAAATTATTCGTTGTTTGGCTGAATTCAAAGTTGATTAGGAGCCCTGTATTTTATCTGGTGACTCTAATCTCTCTGGACTCCTATCTTTTCCTGTATCTTGGCCCAGTAATACCTCACTATCTTGTTAAAGTATTGATGCTTTTAAGATTAAAAAGTGTTTATCTAGGGCCCTGGATGGTTTGGCTCAGTTGGTTGGTAGTCATCCTGAAAGTCAAAATGTAGTGGGTTCAAGTCTTGGTCAGGGCACATCCTGGGTTGCAGGTTGGGCCACTGGTTGGGGTAGGTGCAAGAGGCAAATGATTAATGTTTCTCTCTCTTTTTTCTTTTCTCCTCCCTTCCTCTCTTTCTGGAATCAACAAAAGAAAAACATTATATATATATATATATATATATATATATATATATATATATGTTATTATATTATATATTATTATGTATAATATATATATTATATTATATATAATATATAATAATGTATATTATTATATAATAATATAATATTATTATATATATTATATATATATATGGTCTTTGGGGAAAAGTCCAACCATTGTCACTATAACAGGAACAGTTTGTACGACATCAGTGTAACCTAGCAGCCAAGGAGAGTGGACTGGAATGTGCATGTGTGAACAATGACCACTGTACTAGTCGGTGGGGGCAGTAGACGCCATTGAGTGAGCATGTGCACTATGTGGCTGTCACATTCAAAATGGCTGAGCAAGTAGGGCAACAAATCTGCATCAGATTTTGTGTTAGGCTTGAACATTCCTCCATGAAAACTATTCAGATGATTCAGAAAGCTGCTGTTATGGGCAACTGGTGATTGGCAGCTTCATCACCACAATGCACCCACTTACGCATCATGCCTTGTGCAGAATTTCTAACGAAACATTAAATCACCCAGGTGACTCAGACCCTCTAGAGCCCAGATTTGGCACCCTGTGACGTCTAGCTTTTCCCAAAACTAAAATCACCTTTAAAAGGGAAGGGGTTTTAGACCATCGATGAGATTGAGGAAAATATGACAGGGCAGCTGATTAGGAGAACTGTGTGATGTCCCAAGGTGCCTACCTTGAGGGGGTCTGAGGTGTTATTGTCCCATGCACAAAGTTTCTTGTATAAATGTCCCTGTTTTTCATAGTACATGGATGGGTACTTCCTTGACAGGTCTTGTATTTGTTTGTCAAAAAACAGGAAAATTGGTCAAAATTCTAAATGGCCTTTTACATTTGGAGAAATTCCCTTATTATGAGTTTTGCTCCTCAACCTAGAAGTTAGAAATCAAATCCTAGCCTCCCTTGCAGCTATAAGATGGACATATAACCTGGCTCTACCAATCACACACCCAAAGGAGACTTCAATTTGGAAGTACAGGACATGAAGCTTGGAGAGAGGCTCCCACTTTTCAATGGACAGGTGGCTATAAACAATTTCATTTTTAAAATGAAGCAAATCTATGTATTAATCATCTCCTAATATCTGTTCCCCTCTCCTACACTAATTTTTTATCTGAGTACATGGTTACCTGGAATAAAGAATATGTTTCCCAGCCTCCCTTGGGGCTATAAGTGTCCCTGTGCGCTGATCAATGGGAGCTCAGCAGAAATACCATACATAGGAAGTGTCTTTACAGGAGAAAGAATCTTCCCTTTTCCTTTCCTCTTTCTGCTGACTAGATGCAGAGGTAATGGTTGGAGCTGAGACAGCCATATTTCACCATGAGGTAGAAGCCCCATGGTGAGGATAGCATAGTAAAAGACAGGTGGAGTCTGGGTCCCTGATAATTGTAGAGTCTTAGTTTTGCCTGGCTATTTAGCTCTGGACTTCATTAATGGAGATAAATCAATGTCTAATTTTGCAGGATGTGATATTTTAAAATTTCTAACACAACTGAATCTAATCTTAACAGATATACATAATGATATAAAATGATTTCTAAAGACAAATTGTTAAATTTAAAAAAGAAAGAAAGGCCCTGGCTGGTGGCGCAGTGGATAAGGCGCTGGCCTGCGAACCCAAAGGTCACTAGTTCAATTCCCCAACCAGAGCACATAATGAGGTTGCAAGCCAGGTCTCCAGCTAGGTCTATAGCTGGAGGCAGGTAAAATGCAACCATATGTTGATGTCTCTCTCCCTCTCTGCCTCTCTCCATTTCCTCTCTCTAAGAATAATAAATAAAATCTTCTAAGGAAAAACACAAAAAAAACAAGGTATAGCCCTGGCTGGTGTAGCTCAGTGGGTTGAGCACTGGCCTGCAAACTGAAAGGTCACAGGTTTAATTCCTAGTCAGGGCACATGCCTGGGTTGCAGGCCAAGTCCCCAGTTGGGCACATGCAAGAGGCAACCAATAGATGTTTTTCTCCTCTTTTTTCCCCTCTCTTCTCCTCTCTCTAAAATATATATAAATAAAATCTTTTTAAAAGAAAAACAAGGTATAAAGCAATGTATACAGTATGGTACTATTTGGGGGAAAAATGCATATAGGTATATCTATGTTTATATGTGAACAGCCTTTTCTGGAAGGATATAATGTTTGAATTTTTCCCATGTACAAATATTATTCAAAAGCTAACTATAAAAATAATCAAAAGCTCTGGCTGGTGGCAGGCACAGTGGATAAGGTGCCGGCCTGCGGAACCCAAAGTTCACTGGTTTGATTCCCAGCCAGGGCACATAACCAGGTTGCAAGCCAGGTCTCCAGCCAGGTCCATAGCTAGATGCAGGGGAAAGGCAACCATACATTGATGTGTGTGTGTGTGTGTGTGTGTGTCTCTCTCTGCCTCTCTTCCTTCCCCTCCCTCTAAAAAATAATAAAAATAAATCACATCTTTAAGAAAATTAAAATAATCAAAAACTGCAGAGCTCACTGCGCTGCCCCCTGTTCATAGCCTCTGCGCCTCGCTCTACTCCCACATGGCAAAAATGTCCAACCCTACAGACACTGAGAGGTGCATGGCTCTCTGATTGCTGTTTTCCAGAGGTATTCTGGAAAGGACAGTAACAGCTCTACACTTCTCAAGACTGAGTTTCTGGTTCCTAACCTTCATGAATGCAGAACTGGCTGCCTGCACAAAGAACCAGAGGACCCCAGTGTCCTTGACCACATGATGAAGAAATTGGCCATGAACCATGATGGGCGGCCAGATTGCCAGGAATTTCTTCATTTTACTGGCGGCCTGGTGGTAGCCTGCCACGAGTTCTCTAGCCTTTCTCAGAAGTACACCTGAGGAGCTCTTCGAGCTGGCCTCCAGACACACCCATTTCTTTCCAGCTTCCCAGTCATTATCTTTTCCTCGAAGACAACGCATACCCTGAGCCCAGTGTATCCACTGCCCCCATGCATGTGCCTTCTGCTGGTAATACTAAAACAGATTTTTAAACACACATACACACATACAAATTAAAAATCAAAAATTGCCCTGGTCAGTAAGGCTTAGTTCGTTGGAGCATCATCCCATACGGAAAGGTTGCAGGTTCAATTCCCAGTCAGGGTACATGTCTGGCTGGGTTGCAGGCCAGGCCCCTGGTTGTGGGGGTGGGGGTGGGGTGAGAGGCAGCTGATTAATGTTTCTCTCCCTCTCTTTCTCCCTTCTGCTCTCTCTAAAAAGAAAATCTTTTTAAAAAATAAATGAAGTGACAGCAGATTAAGGGCAGGTAGCACCAGATGGGGATTAATTGCAAAAAAAAAAAAAAAGGAATATGGGAGCTTTTAGAGTGAAGGAAATGATGCACACTGTGATAGAGGTTACATAGGCAAACACAGTTGTCAAAACTCATCAAACTGTAAAAATAATCCTTTCTTAACTGTTCACTTGTCTTTTCTCTCTACCCCTAACCCCAAAATGAAATAAACCTGTAATCCAGAATTTCTAGCTTTTGAAGCTCGCTCCTCACCTCAGCCCTTATCACAGAAATGTTATCTCCATTTTACAGAAAATAGAGGTCTAACATGATTACATCAGAAGGAGTGCTTTCCCTGGAGGTCTCAGTGGATTTGGGAGAGTCCCTCAAAGCCCCAATAAGTTTCTTTCCTCTGGGTACCAATGCCTGAAATTCATAGTCTCAGGATCACCGTTTCAGCATTAGGCTTTAGGACATGGGCAAGGAGATGGCACCAATCCTGCTGATTCGATGAATGAGGAGTAACACCTTGCAGCTGAGCACTGCATTCCACAAATAGGCCCTGTGGGGACTGGGTCACCAAGATGAGTGACACCCAGGACCTGCCACTGAAGCAGTCACAGTCTCAGCTGACTCGTCTCAGTTCAAGTGGACCTACGAGCCAGCCTGGAACTTGTTAAAAGCATAGACTCCTGGGTGGGGTGCTGTTAGCAAACTCCCAGGTGTCTCGTGCAAACCATCTTTGAGAAACAGTGGTTGGGTCAGAAGGAATACTGGAGCCATTTAGAATAAATAAAGGCCGAAATTGCTCCACATTTGATAAATGAGCCCCAAACAGGATAAACACAAGGAAAATCTCACCATGGCACATCATAATTAAATTGTTAACTCAGGTTTAGGGGATCTAAGAGAAAGATGTTTGGGGGGGGGAGGGGAGTACATTAGAAGAAAGCTTCAGAAGTGGGTAAGAAGGGCAGGAAAGGAGGGAAGGTGAACCTTAGTTCAAAGTGAATCCTCAAGGCCCTCAGGGTTTGCTAAGGAGCAGCCAGTTGGGCCTGCCGCTGGGCAAGGGCCCAGGCTCTGTTTTGTAAGCTAATCCCCTCTCCACCTGCCCCTTCGCTGTGAGGAGCCAGATTTGTATCTCATCCCAGCCTAGTTCTCAGAGATCTCTGGGCTTTCTTTGCATAGCTGGATGGTGCTATCACCCTGTCATGCAAACAACCAACAGGTACAGTATTTCCCAAGCCTGGCTACATGCAGGACTGTGCGCTGACTGTCCCCAAGGAGACAAGAGCCACCAACACCTGCTCTCTGGGGACTTAGCGCTGGTGTCGGGAACCTGGCAGACCCTAGAGAACTGAAGTTGGCTGTGTGCCCTGTGCACCTCAGAAAATATTTACTCAAGTTTCATTGCAGCTTTGCTTTCCTGTTCAGGCGCTACAGTCGCAGAGCAAAATTAATCGTATCCCAAGAAACCAGCGTATATAAGGGGCAGAGGCAAAAAGACCCACAGGATGGTGGGGGGACTGACTTGGGAATTGGCAGCTGAGGGGGATATTGCTCAGGTCAAAAGGAACCACACCACACGAGTGAGGAGAACCCTGGGGCCTGAGAAAGATGATGGTAAAGGCTGAACCCTATGTCCCAGAAGGGAGGTAACCCAGGGAAATTTTGTATTGTTTCAAAGACGTTTGATGATATAAGCTAATTTCTACAGGGCACTTATTGGAAGCTGGACCTTGTTCTAGATGCTTTAAGTGCCTTAACTAACTTAATCTTCAACGAAAATCCCAGGAAATTATGCCAATGACCTGGCAATCCAGCAAGCGGCAGAGTCATGGCTTGTCCTCTAAGCCACACCACCTTTCAGAAGTGAGCATAGGAAGCCTGAAGCTGTTGGCTGGTTGGGCAGCAAGCCAACTGTGTTAGATTGGAGGATCGGGAAACTCTCCTATCCTGGAGATTCTCGTTTGAGCTTTCCCCCAGACTTAAATGATCAATTTGCATATAGGATAGCAGAAAATGAAAAAGGCAGCCACTTGTCCAAGACTGTTCAGCCACCTATAAAGGAAGTGCAGGTGATTTCACCCCCTTCCACTCTACCATGTGGTTGCTACCTGCCTGGTCTCACCACTCATCACAGCCCCTTTTTCTTTCCTGCCTTCTGCCCTTTCTAGCACCAAACCTGGGGGCGGCGGGGGCAAACATTCTCTGATTTCCCTGCCTTTCTCCCATTTCTCTAATTATCACATCTTTCAAGACTCATCCCAAATCTCACCTTTTCCAGAAAGCCCTCCCGGACACCCCTATTTGGACCAACTCTGTATGCTGGGACAGGGTGTTCCTTCAGCATCAGCAACAGTTTACCTTGCATTAGGTCACTTCTCAGTGTGTCTGTCTCCCTGGTGGCATAACCACAGGGATGGCTCAGTATGTAGCTGACACCTGTCCAAGTCATGGGCAGCAGGTCATAGTAAGCAGGTCTTAGAGGATCCTAAGAACATCTATCTTCATTAACTTGAAAAACGGAGGCTTGGAAAGCCATATAAATTCTAAGTGAAAAGCAAAAGTGTAAGATGAAAACATGATACATAGGATTTTACTCTAAAAAATTATTTAAAATTTTCTATGTGATATGTATCTATGATATAGATATATATACACACTGCATAAATATACATGTATCAATAGGTAGATAAAGATAGATAGATAGATATAGATATACATTGTGGTCAGAATTATGCCCAGAATAGCGCCATAGTGCCTGGTCTGTTCAAGTCAAAATGTTGACTTTTAATTCATTGTTGTTACCACTATTATAAAATGTCTTCTAATAGAGACCAAGAAGGACCCCTTCAATCTCAAAAGATGAGGAGGTCCTTCTTAGGTCAAGGAGGGGTTGGGCAATACAGTCAACAGAAACGGCACGTACAAAGGCTGGGAGGTATACATCCACATGGCCATTTGGGGGACCAGGAAGCTGGGACATCATGTGCAATTGTGAGCAGGCTGCAAGGTGAAGGGGCTATGCAGGGTGCGCTATTCAGGCATGCGAGCTTTCTCCTGATCGATAGGGAGGCAGTGAAGAGTTCTAAGTTACAGGTCAGCTGTGCATTTGAGGCAGATGGTTCTGGCGGCAGTGTGGAGGATAGTATAAGCCTAGAGGTGGGACCACCCCACCCCTGAGAGGGGGGTGGTGAGAGATGTTAAGGCAGTGGTGGTGGAACCTGAAGGGAGAGAATGGATGGGAGGAATGGAACAAGACTAACCCATGGCGCCCTGGCTGGTGTGGCTCAGCGGATTGAGCACTGGCCTGCGAACCAAAGGATCACTGACTGGTTCAATTCCCAGTCAGGACACATGCCTGGGTTGTGAGCCAGGTCTCCAGTTGGGGGCATGCGAGAGGCAACCACACATTGATGTTTCTCTTCCCACCCCCACCCCCCCAATAGTAAATAAGTAAAATCTAAAAAGGAAAAAAAAAAAAAAAAAAGCATAACCTATGGGATGGGGGACTGGTTTGAGTGAAGTAGAAGAGTGCAGGTCTGGAGTGGCCCCCAGATTTTTGCCCTGGGCCATCATGTGATATTAGTAACCAGTATAGGAAATACAGCCAGAGCACCAGATAAGCAGTGGTGTTTGTGATGGTCTGGGGAGGAGTGGGCAGAGCTGATTAATTTCAGTGTGGAGCATGTTGTGTTAAGTTCCAGCCTCAAGGGTCATTCTGTCTGTGTGGTGTTCCCTGGACCCCAACCCAACACACGTACATAAAGGCCCACATGCACACACGTACACACACTGTTAGGAGACAGTTACTACGTTTTACTCATTTCTGTATCCACCCCCTCAACCTTCCTGCCCACTCCAGGTCACACCAGGCACAGGCGTTGTGCTTGGGACTGCGGCTGAATTGAGCTTAGGGAAATCCAAGCTTGCTGTCAGCCCAACCCTATACATTGGATATTTATGTCACAAACACAACCTCTCCTCCCCACAAGTGTCTATGTTACCGCTGGGCTACCCTGGAGGAGTCCAAGAGAAACCTCTTTTCATCTGAGGGCCCAGCGTACCCTGGACCCTGCGGTTTGCCCAGAGCTGCCACATCCACCTGGGGACCGGGCTTTCCTTGGAGCCCTCCCACCTCCCTCCCCACAGGAAGAGAACCAGGGTCAGAGACCCCTGCAGCCATGGAAGATGGAAGCAATGGAGTGGCGAGTGTGATGGTGAAAGCAAAGAGGAGAGCAGCCTTACATTTACTGGCCCCACAAAATGGTGGCTCTTTGGAGACATTTGTTTCTACCCCTATTCCTGTCCCACCCCCAAGCAAGGTGCTGCCGGGTAGTAAATTCATAGTTCTCAGGACTTTCTCTGCTTCCCACAGGGCCAGCAGTAAAGAATATTAATTAAAAAGACCCCAGCTTGATATCAATTTAGAAGCAGCCATACCCTAACAGCGGAGCACTCTCCTCATGCCATGTCCCCTGGAACTCCTCAGTTCAGCAGGTGTGAGCTCAGATCACCTGAGAATTGAGGATGTGTATATGTGTGCCCATGTATAAGTATATATATGTGAGTATGTACACTCAAGTGCTTGTGGGAGCAGGAGCCACATGTTTGCTGTAAAAGAGGGTTTCTGCTCAGGTGTCTGTGAATGAGGATGGGAGCAATGAGGCCCTTTTTGTTTGTCTCATCCTCCCTGGAATCACTTCCCAGCGTGGCCAGCTTTGCCAAAAGTGCCCCAGTTGGATACCTTGGGTTGGTCGGGCCTGCCCAGCAGCAAGGCACAATCTCTTAGGGGCCCTAAATAAGAATGAACCCATCTCTGAAAGTTGGAAGAGGCTTTCACAGGTAAGTGGGAGCAAGAATTCACTTCAACTCATCCAACGGTGGCTGACAAAATAGATACCTTCCCCATGGGGTGCCCTGCCCCAGGATGGGAGGGTCACAAAATGAGGTAGGCTCTGTTGGTCCTGGTCATGGAGACTTCAGTGACCACTCAGTGAATCCCCAAAACTGTGGCGGGTCTCAGTGGGCAGCATTTGAATAAGGTCAGAAGTGATTGGGAGAATGTCAGAGGAAGGAAGTGGAAAGGAAAGGGTGGGGCATTCCAAAAGTAAAAATAATCAGAGCAAAGGCACTGGGGCAGGAAAATACAGGTACACTGGAGAAAGTCAGAGCTAAAGGAGCCTTAAAGCTCCTCTGGGGGTGGCCTTCCTCCCACACATAGGAGACAACCAAGGTCCAGAGGGAGGAAGCACTTCTAAGACCCAGAAGCAGAAGCGAGATCCCTGTTTTCCTGGAAAGCCTATGAGGACCAAGGCCTGGGAGTTGAGCTGTTGACTTTGTTTCCTTTGCTTTCTTATCTCCAGCTAGGAAAGCCTGAGTCTAGGGTCTCTGTTCTTTGCCTCCTTCTGCCAGCAGCTGCCTGTGTGATACTGAAAAAGTCACTTTCCTTCCCTGAGCCCCTCATCTTCGATATGAAAGAGGTATAAGGTCTTGACTCGCCTGAGGGTACTACCTTGGCCTCCACAGTAGGCCACAACTTACAGTCACCCTCCCCTCTGCAGCACTCAGCAGCAGCTCCAGCTCAACGTAGGTGCTCAATAGATGTTGTTAAATGAAGGAGAGAGAAACGATGTGCTCTGTAACTGACTGTCCTTCCTCCTCCCTACTCTGAGAGCCTCGGGCTCTCCTCTCCCCAGACAGGACAAGGGGTACGAGAGGCCCAGAGTCATGAAGACCTTGAAAGGGAAGGTAGGAAAGATAAATAACCTGGCTGTGCAGAGGCCCTGACTTTTCTCTCCATCAGGTGGGTGACCTGGTGAGTGCCCTGCCTTGCAGCCACGGCTTTGCCGACCACTGTGCTGTGGTGAGGGCCTGGAGAAGGGACACGAGCTCTAGAAGAAACTAGGGGCAGCTGGACCCAGGAGGAGCCCCGGCAGGCCTCTCCTGGCTCCTGTTCTCTCTTTGGCTTCTGCTTCTGCTCCAACAAGTGTCTCAGGCCCTCACGTCTCAATCCTGAGGAGTCAGGTGAGCTCTGGAACCTCCTGTTTCTCAAGCCAATGATTCCTTAGTTTCTCTTACATTCGGATAACCCTTCTTTTTTGAGCCCCCTTTTCATGTGAAAAATGTTATTGCCTGCTTCCCTTTTCTATGACAGCAGCTGTTTCTTTTACCCTTGTAACACACACACACACACACACACACACACACATGCCTGAGCAAGAATAGAACTATGATGATAGAAATCATACCAAGTGGTCACTTCTGGAGTAGGGACTGACTAGGAGGGGGCAGAGGGAATTAGGGGTGCTGAAAGTGTTCAAAATCTTGATCTAGGTTGATGGTTACGTGGTTACATGTGTAAAGAATCACCAAGCTGTACGCTTAGGATTTGCCCATTTTACTATATGCAGAGTAGCTCACTGACGTACCGCTAACACCTGAAAGACACACATACAGAGAAATACATAGAAGAGACCTCTAAGTGAAGAATGCCTGGTGCCCCAGTAGCCTTTGGCATTGGCTGTAACCAAGCAAGTTCCCTTGGACCCCAACACCCACGGATCAGGCATCTTGACTCCAGACACCATGTTCCCCATTTTTTAATTAAAAAATATGTTTGTTGACTTTAGAGAGGGAGGGAGGGAGAAAGAGAGAAAGAGAAATGTAGACATGAGAGAGAAACAGCGATTGTCTGCCTCCCTTACGCATCTACCCACCAGGCATCGAACTGGCAACCAAAGGCATGTGCCCTGACCAGGATGGAACCTCGATCTTTTGGTGTACGGCACAACCATCCAACCTACTGAGCCACACCAGTAGAGTCCACCTTGCGCCTCTTGCTCCCCAGATTTATGGGAATATAGACATCAGGAATGGGGTGGAGCCCATGGAACCTAGAATTTCCCAGCAGTGCTTGACTGGAACTCCTGTTCTGGTGAGTTGGAGGAACAGAAAATGTACCCATTTCCCCTTTCTGGGAGGGGGGTTTCCATACTGGCCTCTCCAGGCCCAGTCTTGGCTGGGGGGTAGGGGCTGTCCCCAATGAAAGTCCAGTAGAAAGGTGCCTTCCCTGTATCCCTGCTAAAAATACCCCCAGGCAGAGCTGCTGCCACTGAGCAGCAGGAAGGACAGAAGGGCGTTTTGCTTTAAACCTAGAAGCAGCTCAGTGTTGGGGGCGAGGGAGGGGTGGGAGGGGGAGGCTAGGGACCTGAGAACCCTGGCAGTACTCTACCCCCACTCCACCCCACCCCCTGCCACCCCTCATAGCTGGCCCTCTCAGGGATTCCTGGGAGGGGTGAGTGAGTGTGTGTGGTGACAGGGCATGAGCAGGAAGCTGGGGAAGGTTGGGGATGAGTGGAGAGGGATCTCTGTCCTGTTAACTGGAGCGTACAGGCTGCAAGAACGGGAGTCACGTACTCCACGTGTCCCCGCCTCCTCTGAGAAGTGCTCTGTCCCAGCAGTCCACACCAGGCTCCTTCTGTGGTCCCTGCCCTCCAGCAGTGTGGTCGCCTGCCCTTGGGGGCTCCTGGCACACACAGGGCTGAGGATTGTCACTTCTTAGTCTCTGGCTCTGGCTCTTCTGCTCTACCCAAAGAGATGGGGAGTGGTGCAGTCCAGTGGTGAGGAATTTCCCTGGAAAGGCGTTGTGTCAGTGTGGGATCCCAGGGAGGAGTGAGTGGCTGAGTGAAGGGAAGAGGCCCTCTGGCCGCCCTCTCTGGCTCTCCTCCCACAGCTCCCCTGCCTGTCTCAGGCATCAGAGGCCTCGCATGGGGGAGTACCAGTCAGCAGCTGCCCCCAGCTTTCCTAGATAACAATAAAGAACCACCACGAATTCAATGTGTGCCATGTTCTAGGCACTCTACTGACCCTTACGTGGATTATTTCATTTAATTTTCTCAGCAAACCTATGGTATTGGAAACGACACTCTCCTTGTGGTGGTGAAGTGTTCATCCTAGGATCCCACTGGTATTACATGACAGAGGCAGAGCTTGAAGTCATGATCTGGGACAAAGAATGTCCAGGATGACTGTCCAGAGAACAATGAGAAAGAATTTTGGAAATTGTACCTTCCTAAATAATTTAGAACACATGGTTGCTATCCTTGATACTTTGGTAGAAAAAAAGAATAGTGGATTTAGAGCCAAACTTTGTACGACCAGTTATGGTTTGGCCAAGGACCTTAACCATTCTGAGCCTCAGTTTCCATCTCTATGAAATGGGTACAATAATCCTTGCATAGAATTGCTGGGGTGTAATGAATTTGAACCCAGCATTTTTCTCTAAACCTAGAAAACACCAACTCCTTCCTGCTTTAGGGCCTTCGCATGTGCTAGAACCCTAAACCCCCAGATGTTCACCTACTGGTTTGTTCTTGTCGTCCAGGTTCCTGCTCAAACATAATTTCCCTGAGAGAAGCCTTCCCCTAACTACCCAGCCCATCCCAATACTCTCAATTGCATCACTCTGTTTTATTTTCTTTGCACTTAGCACAAACTGAAATTATCATGCTAATTTATCTGTTTTGTTTCTTTGTTTATGGCCTATCTTCCCTCCCCAGCTGCCAAGGATGTAAGTTTCTTGAGAGCTGGGACCTTTCTGGGGTTCAAATAGCCCATTCCCTATGCTCAGAGTAGCACCTGGCAAAATCAGAGTTGCTAAATATTTGTGAGTGAGTCAATAAATGTACCTTGGAAACAGAATTATATTTAAATGCCTGACTCTCCCACAGGTCTCATTGAGCCAAAGGGCAGTAAATATAGGTTAATGGGGGCTCAAGAGAAAGCTCTGGGCCCAGCCTATGCCCAGCCCTGAAGCTCCCAGGCTGCAGGGATCCCTGAGACAACTTGAGCTTCTGGGTGCTCCAGAATAAAGGTCAACCCTTTTGCTGGAACATGGTTCTGCACCATCTGGGCCTGACTGCCTCTGGCCTCGTCTCCTTGCTTCCCAGCTCCCCAACCTGTAGGCCATGTCCAGGCCAGACCAAACAACTCAAAGTGCCTGCCAAAGAACATGAGGCAGCTTCATGCCTGTATGCCTTTATACACACTGTTTCTTCTACCTGGAATTCCCTGCACCCTTGCTCTGCCTGGCTAGCTCCTCAGTCACACTTGAAAACTGGCCTTTTCAGAGGAGCCCTCCTTGACCCCTCTGGCCACACTCAGTACCCAACTTTCCAAGACATTATAATGATCTGTTTTTGTGCAGCTTCCCAAGTAGCCTGGAGATCTCTTTAGAGAGATCTAACAACCAGCTTTTGTGCACTCAGTCTGAAGCACAATGCCTAATGCACACTGTAGGTGTTTAATAGATGCTCTAATACAGCTTTTGGACTTTAGGTTCCCGGGCATTAACGTAATTCCTGGAGCACATAGTAGGTGCTCATTGAGAGCCCAATGAACGTACGAACCTGAGCAATTAGTCATTAGCAGGAGCTGGAGGAGAGGTGAAGAGTGTGGTTGGGAGAGGAATGGAAGAGTCTTCTTGGGAAACAAGACAGTATCAGAAGGAAAAAGACAGTGGGAACCGTAGGAAATGTTCCAGGAGAATGGACATGCAAAAAGCAAAAATAAAAAGCAAACTCAGGTGGATGGAGGCATGTAAACAGGGCTCTCTTTGAGCAAGGAGAGAGAAAGAGAGAAGGAAGGATAAAAGAGGAAGAAAGAACTGGGTTCAGAGGGGACAAAATGTGCCCGTAAGAGCCGCAGAGGACAGGAAGCCAGGGAACAGGACAGACCAACTACCGACAGGACAGGATATCTGGTGCCCTTGCTTCAGCCCCTGGGGGTAGATAAAGGTGGCATGGACAGTGTGGTGCTGTGGTCACTTCCTAGGGTAATAGGGCTAACTGAAAGGCCACATGTCACCAAGGTTTTTTTTTAAAGATTTTATTTATTATTTCCAGAGAGAGAGAGAGGAAGGGAGAGAGGCAGAGAGGGAGAGAGACATCAATGTATGGTCACCTTTCACCTGCCTCCAGCCACATCTGTGGCTTGCAACCTGGTTATGTGCCCTGGCTGGGGAATCGAACCAGCGACCTTTGGGTTCTAAGGTCGGCTCCTTATCCACTGTGCTACCAGCCAGGGCTGTCACCAGGTTTCGAGACATCTTGGAAACTTTTTCTCTTAGCTCAGGAGAGGCCTTATGCTACGGAACAAAGCTCCCCAGTCACAAACTTAGTTTCTTGTCTTTGGGTGAGCAACTTAGCTGCTCTTGCCTCAGTGTTCCCATCCGGAAAGTGGGTAACATTCTCCTTACTTTAGAAGAACATTAAGATTGTACTAAGTTAGGACATGTAACTAACATGTATACAAATGGCAGGGGCTAACGCATGGTGGAGATTTCTCCCAAAGCCTTGCTTGTGTATGGGTGTTAAGAGAGACCATGCCACCATGTCACTGGGTGCCGCACACAGATCTGAGTTCAGAGCCCTGGAACCCAGTCCCCGGTGTTTAGATCCCATTGTCAGATCAATATACTTGGGCAAAGTTTGTTCCCAGGTGAGGCGGTGAGCAGCACCTGGCATCCGCAGGCTGAGAAACAGCTGAAGCTGCCCGCAGGCCTGACCATCCCGCTGCATCACTGCGTGTCCTCTGAGGCATCCACATCTGTCTGTTAAACCGTCTGAGAATGCTTTTCTACGTAATCACACTTCAAGGTATTCAAGGGCTCCAAGGAAGCAGAGTTCCTGGAATCATTTGGAGGGAAAAGGGCTCTGACGCTTGCAACTGGGAGGATTTACGATTTAGGCACATGATCTAAGCAATCTAGTTGACATTTAGAAGTGCTGGCTTTGATGTCAGACACACCTAAATGTGAACATTAGCTAACTCTTATCATGTCTCTGAGCCTCAGTTTCCTTAACTGTCAAAGGGGGCCAAAGCTAGAACCCACTTCCCAGGGCTGTTTTGCTGCTTGTGTAAATAAAGCCCTGAGCCCAATGCTTGGTCCCTAGCAGGCAATCCATGTTCCATGAAAAATATCACATGCTCCTGGGGGAGGAAGGTCAGATCCTAAATGAATCGGTCTGAATATCTAGGCCACTTTGAGGAGATTAAACTTGTCATAAGTCAGAATATCACCAAGTGTCAAATTCCATTTTGCAGCATCTATTAGGAAGGTGTGACTCCTGTGTTAGGGAGTGGGATCCCCCCAACCTCCCCATCCCCCACCTCTGCTGTGTTCTCTGTGACTAATGGGGAGGATCATGAATTAGCAGGTCTGCCAAGCTTTGGGGAGGTGGAAGACCCTTAAACAGAGCCTTCAGCTCACTAGCCAAGAATATTGCTAAAGTGCTCAAGTAGCAAGGAGTGGTGGATCAACCTTAAAGGCCCACAAGGGAACCTTCAGACCCAAACTAGAGGGTCCATGGCCTTGGAGGCAGCTCCAGAGCTGGGTGATGGGAGAGAGAAAGGGGACCCAAGGCTTCATCCTTCCAGAGATCTTCTCTCCTCCAAGGGCTCTCTCTGTACCTAACCTCTTCCTCCTGTAAGAGTTCAGAACCTACGCAAGACCCATTGTGAGGTGACTGTGGGCCGAGGTGGGCAGATGAGAGCAGGAGTGATGGACAGCAGGATGCCAGGGCTGAAGAAGGAAGTATAAATTTAAAGTGGCTAGTGTAGGACTGGACAGAGGCCATATGAAACATACGGTACATTCCAGCTCCAGTGTAACAAACTGTACCAGCCTTTTTGAGAGCTGGGAGCTCTGACTGATGAGGGGAGGGAAAAGAGCAGAGGTTCCTTAGGGGTTGGCCCAGCTTCCTCCTCCCCCACTTCTCCCACAGCTCACCGCTGGGAAAGTCCCGATGTTACTTTTGCAACCACAGGAAACCTACTATCCCTGCTCACACTCTGTACTCAGTGTTCTCAGCAGCTCCAGACTGAGAGGGAGAAATGAATGGGGGGAGGTTGGGAGGAGGTGGTGGCGCAGGCAGCCACAGCAACCCATGTAACACGGAGGAGGTGACAGGCATCACTGGGACACACAGTCACAGCCTGTAAGCGCTGCAGTGGAGGTACAGATGACAGCGAGGTGTAGGGAAGGAAGTGCCTTGCCCAAGGTCACACAGCCAGTTGTTCAGCAGGGTGGGTGGGACCAGAGTGCATCCAGAGCTGGGCAGTGCTGGGCAGCCCTCTTGGGTGTAGTGCGTAGGAGTGGCAGGCCAGGGAACAGGCAGTACCCGGGGACTGAGGGTGGGGAACCCAATCCAAGGCTGCCTCTAAGCTGGGGTTGGCTCTGGGCAGGTCTGTCTTCGGCACTGTCTCCTGCACGCTTTCCAAACCTACCCTCTCTTAAATGTTAGAGATAATGCACATGAAGTGCCTAGCATGGATCCTGGTTTGTGATGTCAGCCACAGTGAGTCACCTCCACAGCTCCTCTCTCCTCCTCTACGGACGCAGGTCAAGGCCTGGAACTTTTGGGATCTTTCTCCCATATCACCACCTCCTTCCTACTGAGTCCCTATAGCTCTTACAAACATTTGGCTTGGGTTATTATTTAACCTCACAGGCTGTATGTTTGTCTCACCAACGGCCTCCAAACTGCCCAAGGGCAGGAAATCATTTCAATACACCCAATATTTATTGAACATCATCTCTGGAGCCAAGCTTGGCCTGTTGGGGGATGAGCTGAGTGAAGGGGGAAGCCTCAAAAAAGCAGACTTTTTTCCTGCTTCAAGGACTTTCCAATCTTGTTAAAAGAATAGGATTAGTAAACATATTACTAGAGTGTGAGACAGGCCACACTCTATGCTGTGAGAAGGGTACAGACCCAGTGATCTGGGCATTCAGAGGGGAAAGAAATCAGACTTGGCGGTGGCTGCTGTTCCAAGCAGGTTTTATGAAGTGGAGTTTGAGAGATGGGTGGACGTGGAGGACAGGCTCTCCTGGCAAATGGCACAGCCAACTGTAAGGTGGGAAGAAGGGAGAAGAAAGGTCTTTAGGAATTGTGCCTTAAATGTCATTGATTGATTGATTGATTTGAGAGACAGGGGTAGGGAAGGAGAGAGAGAGAAACAATTTGTTGCTCCATCCATTTATGCATTCATTGGTTGTTTCTCCTATGTACTCTGTTTCGGGATGGAATTTGAAACCTTGGCATATCACTAGGATGCCTTAAGAAACTGAGCTATCTAGCCTGGGCCTCGTCTTAAATTTTAAAATTTAATTGAAAGACTCATATCACTTAGTTTAATTTAAAGAGCCATCGATACAGCAGGTGCTCAGTATGTAAGTCCTTGGTTTGGAGGTGGAGGAAGCTTCAGGACAAGCACTCAGATATCTTTCCGCAGAAGGAAGGGTAAGGAGAAAATGTGTCTCTGAATATGGCTTTGGGGGCTGGACAGAGGGAGCGGTCAGGCTCCAATTTGGGGTCATCTTCCTTCTCTCTGCCATCGCTCCCACGTTAGTGTCTTCCCGCGCCTGGCGTCCTGCCAGGGGGTTCCCAAGCTATCCAAAAGGGTTGGGCTTGCTTTGCCAGCCCCTGGGAGGCTCTGGAGTCTCCAGGCTGGTGCGAACAACGGCTCCGAAAGGGAGCCAAGGAGCTGGGCTCCTTTGGGGGATTGCTCGACTTGGCCCCCTCTACCCGGCTTCCGTTGTCACGTGACCACGTCCCCGGGCTCCCAAGTCTGGGGCTGGAGCGAACCCAGCTTTCCAACCGACTCCTGGGCCCAGTGCTGGTGGAGCCTGGTCGGCACCTCTTCCCCGGTAGAGCTGCACCACCTGTCCACCCCATCCCCACCCCAGCTGTGCTCCACACTAGGGCTCAGGTGCGGGATAGTGAGGTCTGGGTGCTCCAAGGCGGGTGAGCACGCAAGGCTGCGGGGGCAGCTCGGCCGGTGGGGTGCGAGGTCCTGGGGCCGGTGTCTGGCCCCGGCCCCAGCGTGCTCGCAGGCTTCGGCCCTGCGGCCGGGAGGTTCCTCACCGAGCGCAAGCCGCGAGCACAAACAGAGCGAGGAGGCTGGTGTGAGCGCCTGGGCCCGGTGCCAGCGCGCCGGGGCTGGAACACAATGTCCCGAGCGGGCGTGCGAGCGGGGAGCGAGAACAGCCTGACTCAGCAGCTGGGTAAGTGGGTGTGCTCGCTCACCAGATAAACCGCTCTTGCAGCCTGCGGTCAGCGACGACCGACTCACGAGCGGGAGGGGCGAACTCACGGCTGGCTCCAGTTCCGGCTCCCGCCCCAGCCTGCCGCTCACTCGGGACCTCCACGTGGCCGCTTGGCGCATCCCTCTGGCTTCTCGCCCCTCCAATACTGCACTCGCAGGCCCCAGCCTAGCGGAGCAGGCTCTGCCCACCACGGAGGGGCATTTTCCTCACGCCACCAGCAGGTGTGACGGGGCGTACAGTCGCTAGACACATGTCCAATTTCCTCCAAACCCCACCAGTCTGGGAGACAGACCTCTGGACAATGTAACTCTTCGTTGCAGATGGAGGTAGAAATTTGTTCTAGGGTAGTGGGAAGCAGTGGAAGAAGATGTTGGGAGAAATGGAATATGGGGCGAAAGGATTTTACCCATCTCTGTTCTCAGCTGACCCAGAGTTCAGTCTCTTCCTGTTCACACCCCTCAAAACCACTAGGCCCCTGAAGGTTTCCTCAGAGGGAGGGAGAAGCAGGTGGGAGGTGCTTTGAAGCCTGAGACCCTGCTCTTCTGCCTTACCCACCCTCCTACCCAAAGCCACAGCAAAGACCCACAAATACTGCCAATACTGCCACCCAGCCACAAAGCTTCTCCTTCCTCCTCTGCGCCTGCTGTGTGTCCCTCTAGTCTGGTGGGGCCACTGTGAGGATGACAGTCAGGAGGTCAGATAGTAGTCCAGAGAAGTACTCTTCCTGGGGGGCAGGGACCTGTTCCGTGCCCCAGCCAACTGGGGTGTCTGCAAGGTACCCCAGAGGACATGCTGTGCCTGGAGTGTGCCAGGACAGGCAGGGAGGGGCTCAGTCCTCTGCTAAGTTCCAGGAAAGGTCCTGGCAGCCAGCACCAGCCTGGGCTCCAGGGCCTTTGAGGGTGGAGCTGGGGGAGGGGCCCTAGGCTGCTGAAGTGCCTCACCTGGGCCTCACATCCCTGGTCCCCAACTGATGACATCTCCAGCACCCTCTATAGCCAAAGGTGAGGAGATGGATGCCAACACAGGCCTGGGCCATGGACCACTTTCCCACACATACAGGCATACTTCCCACACATCTCTTACCCAAACAACACTCACAGAATCTCCCACTCAGGAGACACCTTCATTGCCAGTGACTTCAAACTTCTACCTGATCTATGAAATCTGTCCATGATAGCCCAAGTCATTGATTGTTCTGAAGCTGTTTGCATACCTAAGTGACAGGAACACACTCTCACAATGCAGCTCACTGTTCTTCTGGACTTCTCTTATCTCTAAGCCCAGTCACACAAGGGCACCTGCCTTAACATGGCCTAGAAGTGACTGAACTTAATTTCCCCCATTGCCCACCATGGCTCTCTGCTTCCTCCAAATTACCATGATGGTGGATTCATTTTTAACTATTTTCTCTCCACCATTCTATATGTAATCTTTTAACAAATTCTTCCCTTTGTTGCTTTTATTACAAGATGCATTGTTATTTTTCTGTCACCCCTTCCTTTCCGACGCCATAGATTCTACCTTTGCTCCAAATTCCTACAGGTGTACACTGTTCTTTGTAGTCCAGGTACTTTTTTCCCTCCTACACACCTTGTGGAACAATCTTTTCTAAACACTGTTTATTGCGTATGTTATCAACTTTGGACCCCTCATTAAACACACTCGTTACACCAGTGTCTAACCTCTGTGTTCCATAGGAAAAGACCCGGATTCATTCACAATGTGCCCAGACCACACAGTCCAGCACAGGGTTGCGCAGGAGAACAGCAAACCATCTCTCTGTTCAGTTGCTCCTTTCTTATCATAACAGTTTTCTCCAGACTTGCTCTCCCCAATCCCATGAATCCTGTTAGCTTCCTGATGCTCAGTCAAGCCCTCTAGTTTTGAGGAGCAACTATTTTACATTTCCCAAAATCTTCAGAGAGGGGTGGGGAAGGTAGAGGCCAACATCCAGCTGCAAAGACCTTGAGTGCAGAGTGGAATGAGTGTGGCTGCCTGCTGAGAGCCTCTATTCCAGTGCGAAACAAAACCACTGAGGAGGGTGGAAGGCAAGAAGAAAAGGAGAGTGCATGCAACTAGTGGCTTTGGGTTTACAGAGGGTTCTTACCATTGGCTATTCCAGCCTCTCTAGCTCTGGGTCTGTGGTCTGATGCCCTTAGATTATTCTCTTTCTCAGCAGCACATCACTTACACACACCCCAATCACTCTATAACTTAGTTCAAAATCTACCTCTTTCGAGAAGGAGGTAATTTCCACCATACTTTGGTCATTTCTTCATCAACTTCCATCTGAGCCTGATGAGCTGTCTTCAGTCTGTTCTATATTTTATTGTTTGGTTATTACCTGTAGTACTTTCATCCCCATAGATTATAAACTCCTTTGGGTCAGGGACAGACCTATCCAAAAGACTTTATTTAATATCATTTATTTTGAGAAGGGAGCAGATATGGGATGGGGCACACAAGACTTTGGAGACCATATAAACTTGGGTCTGGATCCAAGTTCCAACATTTAGCTGTATGGCCTTGGGCAAATATCTTAACCTCTCTGAGCCAGCTTCTTCATCTGTAAAAGTCCCTAGTGATACTTGCAGAATGAGGGGTAAAGATGACAGAGAATACCAAGTGCAAGAAAGTACCTGTTACATAGTGAGAAGACAATAGCGCCTGTCTCCCCTTCCCTGCAGGATTGGAGCCTTCCCTGAATTCAGGGACAAGGTTTCTTAACTAACCCCCGCCCGGCACCCCCTGCCCTATGAGACAATAAGGGACATTATCATTAATTGCACTAGTACTACAGACGTGCCCCTGACCGGACCTATGCCTACCCTACCTTAAATAATCAGGACAGGGTTTGGATGGAGTGATGCTCCATCACACAGTGCCTAAGCTTGGCGCCAAGCCTAGTTCAAGCTCAGTGAACGTTTGTTGAATGAACCAGCGAGTGAATAAAAAAAAAATTGAAAAGTCCATCCCCGCCTGCCCCCACCCGCGCCCGAGTCCCAATGCCTCTGGCAGCTTTCTTTCTCAAAGGTCTCCTCTCTCGCCTACTCCAGCCGCTCCCCGCCCCCGGTTGCCTTGACAACGGTGACGTGTCCGCGAGGGGCGTCGTCTCCCCATCTCTTGCGGGAGCCCCGGGCCGTTTGGATGAGGTTGGTGTCCTCCACCTTCCCGCCCTCGCTGGGCCTGGGCTAACTACCCCCACCCGGCGGTCCCGCTGGGGCACGTGGCTCACTGGAGTGCGGGTTCCCTCCTCCAGTCCCCTCCTTAGCGCTGAACTGGAGGGGCCCTGGAGCATGTCGCCTTCGGGCCGGGGGATCCCTCGCCACCCCTTCACCCCCGACCATCCAGTAGGTCCCGAGAACCCGAGCCCGAGAGCTCAGCTCAAGCCCTCCCTTCCCCGGGCAGCGCTCGGGCCCCTGGGGGGTAGGCAGGAAGGGTGGGACCCAGGGGGGCCGCCAGGCGCCGCGGAGCGCGGGAGAGAAGGAGTTAAACAAGGTGCAGGCGACGGGGGCGGGGGAGGGGAGCGAAGGGAAAGTGAGAGCGGGGGCGCGGGCGGGGGGGTTGTGGGGAACTAGCGCGAAAGAACATCCTGTGCCCGCCGCCGGATGCGCGCGGGGCGGGGGTGGGGGGCGGGTGGACCGGGAGAGAGGGCAGGAGGGAGGCCCCGGGCGGGGAACGGCGCGGCCTCCACTCCCGCTGGGTTCCTCCTCTGGGGGCGCTGCCTCCCACTGCCTGCGCCTCCGCCGCGGTTCTCCCGATCCCTAAGCCTTCACGCGACCAACGAGCTACCAGAGGCCCCGGAATCGGGATCCTGGGCCCGGGTAAACGCTAGGTGGGTGAGAGCGGGCTCGGAGAGGGCGGGGCCGGCGGCAGGGCGAGGCCCCCTCATCCCTTCATCTCGCCGCCCCTGGCGGTGTGCGGGAAGGTCGCACATGTTGAGCGTCTTCTGTGCACCCAGTGAGGGCACAGTCGTTCCTGCAGCACTTCCCGGTAGTGGTAGGTATTAATAGACCCGTGTTCCAGAGGAGGAAATTGAGCCTCAGATTGTGGAATTTGCCCAGACTCTAGCCGTTCGGACTCCATAGGCTTTTCATTAGAGTAATCCGGTTTTCCCTTAGCTTCCGTGCGCGCAGGCGTGGGGCCCCTCCAGAGCCACCCTCCTTCATGACCTAGATCTCTTTCACCGTAGGACCCCTGTATTGTATTAGGTGTCTCAAATTCCTCTAATCCGAAATTGTTCAATGGGTTACAGGAGATGACAGTGCTTAGGCTGAAGACCAGGTTGGGAGGGGTAGAGGGGAAGTGGAAGGAGCCGAAGGATTTGCCTTTCAGGCCTCTCTGAGGCTCATCATCGCGTGCTCACAGGCTTCCCTCGCCCAACGTTTTTAAACAGGTCAAGCCTGCTTATAATAGTAATTCTAGTCAACTTTTGGTGAGCTCTGTGTGCTGGACACTGTTCTAAATACTTAATCCCCACAGACAATCCCCAAGGTAGGTATTAGAGGTAGGTGTTATTCCCATTTTACCCGTGAGGGAAATGGCAGCATGAAGAATTCACAAAGCTAAACCAGTGACTGAGCTGGTTTTGAGCCTGATAGTCTGACTAGAGCCCATACTCTCACTGAACTAGACTGCACCCAACATGATTGAACATCAGCCTTGAAGGTAGAAAGCTGGTGCAGACGGCAGAGAGGCATGTGCTAGGGCAGCCCATGTCCCTTTGCCTTGGTGAGGGCAGACAAGAAACTTGGGGCTGGCCGTGTGTATGTGGAATCTCAGACTTCTCTTGCTGGTGGTTCCAGATATCTGGATCTGACAGAAAAGCCAAAATAAGAAAACAAAAACCAAGTGTCCATAAAGAGTTGCAGCTTTCATTTATGTTCCCTTAAGGACATTGAAAACACAACTACCATCAATTACTGTAATTTCATAAAAGCAAGTATATTTTGATTCTTCTCAAACTGAGAAAGACATCATCTGAATCAAAAGCTGTCTGTCCCAAGAAAGAACAGTCATTGACTTTACACCAGCACATAGACACTCCTCTGTCTTTACTTTTCCCTTGTGCTGTGGACTAGTAAAAATGGCACAGTGGAGATGCTGCTGCCTCTAATCTCTTTGAATTGTTTGAGGAGAGTCAAAAGAGTTTAGGTGTAGCAGGAAGAAGCTAGGTTAGAGCCAAGAAAGTTCTCCTTGGGAGGCCTTTAAAGAACATGTGATCATCATGTTTGTTTAGGACATGAGGGTTGCAGAATCAAATCCATGGACCGGTGAGACCAGTAGTTCTGGGTCACATCTCAGAAAAGGGCAGGGACCTTGTTCTGAAAGACCTAGCCACAGATCTACCAGGGTAACCTTGGAACCTAAAACAGTCCTCATCAGGGAGGTATTTCCTTCCTGAGGTTCACAGGTGGTGATTGTTGGTCCCATGGCAGTGAGGAGACCTCTGGGGGCCTCTACTTGCAGAGTCCATGTAGCCACCTTGGGGCTGCATAGAGTGGCAGGAATGATTCTTGAGGAAGACCAAGGACAGCATAGAGAAAAGAAGAGGATGGCCACCTAAAAGTATTACCTACAGCTGGGTGTGATGGGTGAAGGCTCTGGGTGGACAGGCCTGGCTGGCTGCATCATTATTGTGGAGGCTGTTTTCCTATTTCCCCGCCTCCTTCAAGTCCAGCTCAGGACCCAGAGCCTTCCAACGGGAGCTCACAGCCAGGTAGGTGAGGTCCTGTTCTCATACAGCCATGCTCAGTGCTGGCTGTGGGCAAGAGCCTGGCATGGGGCTTGTCACCTCCTGGTTCTGTACCAAAAGGTGAGGCCAGCAGGTACGGGAACATGGGGTAAAGTGGGAGGAAAGAAGGGTCTGGTCTCACCTGCCCCATCCTAGTGGTGAAGATTAGGCTTCCCAGATTGGGCTGTCATCTTCCGAGGTGGTGGTGGCATCTTCTGACTCCAGAGGAGGCCTCAAGCCTCATTCTGCTCTGTGATGGTGGTGCTGGTGGGAGGTCGGTGCAGGTGGGCATAGTATTCACAAACCCATGGTTTAAAGACACAGACCTACCCAGATTTTAACCCTGGCGTTTCAGAATGGTAAATATGGATCTCCTCAGGTTACAAGTGCAAAAACTGAGACCCAGGCAAGGGCAGTCCCTTCTTCCTTTGGGGTCACACTGGTTAAATGAGCCTGGAGCCTCTGTATCCAGATTCCCTGTCACTATTCTGTCTTCAAGCCCTCAAAAAATGGCAGAAGTCATGACTTGAGCACCTACTAAGTGTAGGGTTGTACTGGATGTTGGACATGCAGACAACTGCCCTTAAGAGATTTTGGTCACACAGGTAAATAAACACTATAGGAGAACGTACAGATGCTAGAAGATGATGGATTTGCCTCAAGACCCTGCAGAACTTTATAAGGTGTCCCTCTTCTCAGGGGGGCCCTGCCTGCTGAAGCACCTGAGACCCAGAAGTGGCCCTACGGTGAAGAGATCGAAGATAGGAGGGCCAGAAAATGAGGGAATTGGGGCCACCAGTGAGCACATCCCCAACGCCCCTCCCGGAAACTTCCCAAGGCCCAGCCCAGACATTGGGCCTCTGCTGCCCTCTAATGGAAGAAAGGCCATCTCCAGAGCCACCCATTGGGGCCCCACCAATCCGACTCCCCTAAAGAAAAGGGGATGTGGAGATCCTTCTTGCCCCAGACTTTTTATTCCCTTAGGCTCTTGACCTCAATATCCTACAGCCTCTAAGTTAAACTTTTCTTTCAAGCACCTCTGGCTGTTCTGTTTTCCAAGCCTCCATCCCACCGTATCTCCCATTCCCTTTGTTGCCTGGGTTCCGATTCTGGGACTCTAGTTCCTGGCCCTGCCAGAGTTCTGGTTCTGGAAGGCCCTTCCCAGGTGCCTCGGGCCAGCTCCCACCTGGGCGCAAGCAGCGCTGAGGACATGGGCAAGAGCGTCCAACAGTGCCTGGGGCAACTGGACATCCGCAAAAGTGTAGTGGGCTTGGCCACTGGTGCTGGGGCCATCTACCTACTCTACAAAGCCATCAGGGCTGGCATAAAATGCCAACCACCCCTCTGTACCACCTCACCCATCTGCATCGCCCGTGAGTGTCCGGGCCCTGGGGAGAGGGCTCAGCCCCAAGAGCCACCTGCTCCTGAGGCCTCCAGTATGGGAGGGTCCAAAGGTGACTCCTCCAAGTTCCTCCTTCCTCTTTCTCTTCTCCATCTTCCTTAACCCCATCCTAGCTCAGGGTGCCTGGGTAGTGGATAGCACCTTGGGGATCCTCGGGACTCCTCTAGCAGGCTTTCATACATATAGCCTACATTCACTGTAGCTTCCAGGATGCCGCTGAGAATTGAAAAGGCACCCCTTTTGCAAGACTTTTTATTGCCATCTGCTGGAATAGCATTGCCATATACTAATTATGATGCAACACTACCTATTACTGCATATGCCAGGAAATCGTTATAGTAAACATTAAAAACTATAATGTTTATCATACAAATGGTACAGCATTAGATACGATACCCATGTGTAGTACCCACCCTGTTCAACTACACGGTGGCCCTGCATGTAGTGAGAAAGCACTTCAGAAAAGGCAAGGCAGCTTTGTCCCCAGGTCCTTCTCCCCCTCTTTCCAACCCCATTCTTTCATCACTTCTGAGTTCACAGCCTGAACTGGGCTGGGTTGACTGTCCAGGCCTGGCCATCGAGCGAGAGCGGCACGGGCGGGATTCAGGTGAGCTCCGGCGGCTTCTCAACTCTTTGGAGTGCAAACAGGATGAGTACGCCAAGAGCATGATCCTGCACAGTATCACGCGCTGTGTGTACTTGCTGGAGGCTGAGGTGAGGGAAGGGGAGTAGGAGGTCCCTTCTAGTCAGCCTGGCCGGCTACAGTTGGTCCCTGCCCCCTTGACTGGCCAGCTGTGTCCTGGGACTTGTCTCTCTGGCTGATGTTGGTGGGAGGGATTGCACTGAGAGGTCTTGGTGACATGGGGGGAGAGGGGCCACTGGGCCTAGCCTAGGCACTTCCCCTTCTTCGTCTCTAGGCCTCTGCTTGTACTACTGATGACATCATGTTGGTGGGCTCCATGCTGGATGACAAGGACAACAGTGTCAAAATCCAAGCTCTGAACACACTTAAAGCTTTCTCTGGCATCAGAAAATTCAGGCTCAAAATTCAGGTGAGCCCAGGGGCAAGAGGTGCCTGCAATCCATGGTCTTTTAATGGGCATAGGATAAGTGGTCATGGTCCAGAAGTTTGTTTGGGTCTGAGTTTATAACCCAGAAATAGCTTGGTTTTTTTTTTTTTTTTTTTGAATTTCTTTTTAGAAATAAGTGTGACATTGGAGAATCTCCAAACCCCAAACAGCAGAATGTCCCCTGAGGTCCTTTCTTACACCAACCAACTCTCTGACAGGGGCATTTTACAATTCAATTCAATGCTGATGCTACGTGGAGTTCACACAAATGCCCCAACTTAAGGGCTTAGTCACCCAACCTGCCCCCTCCACTTCACATGCTAGTCACGAGTCCTGGTACTTCTGACTGACCACCTATAAATTTGGAGGTTCTCACAACCCTCTTTTTCCAGTTTGATAATTTACTAGAACAACTCTCAGAACTCAAGAAAACACTGGTTACATTTATTGGTTTATTATAAAAGATATAACTGAAGAGCAGCCAGTGGAAGAGATGCAAAGGGGGGAAGGGTCAGATTCTGTGCCTTCTCTTGGCTCACTTCCCTCCTTGCACCTCTGTGTGTTCAGCCCAGAAGTTCTCTGAACCCTGTCATTTGGGAGTATTTGTGGAGGTTTCATTATGTAGACATGCTTGCTTAATCATTGGCCACTGGACATTGAACTCAATCTCTAGACACTCTTTTCTCCCCAGAGGCCATGATTGGTGCTAAAAGTCTCAACCCTTTAATTACAGCTTGACCTTTCTGGCCACCAGCCTTCACCCAGAAGCTATCTAGGGGTATGCCACAAGTCACCCCATTAGCATAAACCCAGGCCTGATGGGAAGGGACTCATTGTGAATAACAATAGACCTTCCAATCAGGAAATTGCAAGGATTTTAGAAGCTCTGTGCCTGGAATCAGGGGCCAAAAGCGATAGGTGTATTGTCATATCACACCTCGAAATGCTGCGGGGGTGGGAGGCTGGGGGCTGGGCCCCTGATACCTGCACTGCCACCATGCAGAAAAAATACAGTCCACCAAATGTCAGTCCCCCAGCTTCCTTCCAGCAGCCAGCAGGCCAGCAGCCTCCCCTGTTTCCACACCCATCCCTTCCTGATGGTGCCATGAAAACACGGCTTTTTTCCTGATTGCAGTCAATGTTAGTCTCCGTCTGGGATCCCATCCCATCCTTGAGGGCCTCCCCACAGATTAGCCTGTCTGTCTTATGCAACTTCGGCTCCTGGCCGTTGTATTCAGCATGTTCTGGTCCCTCTCATCGTAAAAAGCCCAGCTGAAAAACAGCTCTTCCTTGACCCTGAAACTAACAAATGGTCTCTCCCAGATTGAACATACATGAATTATTTAAAACTTAAAAACACTGTATGTGTGCAGTATAAAACAAAACATGCATGACCAGCACCCAGGCCTAGAACTAGAGCATGACCAATAGGTTAGATGCCCTCCCCGAGCCCCAGAGGCAATCATTTCCTTCATTTCTTTGTAGCTGCACCATGTCTGCATGGATCGTCTTCTATTGTAGCAGGGCAAGGCAGACAATAAATGAATATGTAAATATGGTGTGGAATGTGTTTAAGTTTCATATATCTGGAAGTATGAAGTTGGTATTTTTTAGTTTACCTTTTTACCCTTGACATTGAAAAACTCATCCTTATTGCTGTGAATAGCTGTTTAATTCTTTTCCGCTGCAATTTTATTCATCCATTGGCCCATGGGTAGGCATTTGAGTAGTTTGCATTTGTGCTGTGAACATTGTATACACATTTCTCTCTCATGGACACAGGAGACTTCCTCCAGGGTATGTGTGCAGGGGTGGGAATGGTGGGGTGAAAGGGTATGCCCAGCTTTTCAAGATGAGTTGTATCAATGTGCACCCTCCTCCATCCCTGCATGAGCATTCCCATGGCATCATTTCTTTCCCAGCCCTTGCTATTTTCAAACTTTAATTTTTTTGGCATCAAACTCTTTTGCAGGGTGGAAGTAAGTCTCTAGGTCTTCACTTTCTTGCTGCTTCTCCATCCATCAGCCCTCTCAGTTTCTCAAAGGCTGTGGTTCTCAAGCTCATCAGAATTGCTTGGAGAGATGGTTAAAAATGAAGATTTCAGGGCCCCATACCCAGAGTGCAGTTCAATGGGGGAGCTGTGTTTTTCACAAGGCCCCAGGCATCACTGTTCCTTCTTTCCCCAGGATCTGTATCCTGTGGACCTGAGTCCTGTTTCTCCTCTCTTGTAGTGAAAGCAGCCATCCCCTGGCCTCAGTTTTCATCTAGGTGTACTCTGCTGCATCTAGTCTCTGCACTTGGGGCCTCTCCTGACCTCCAGACCTGTGGCCAGCTGCTCCACTTAGCCCTCGAGCCCAACACATTCAAAATGGAGCTTGTCCCCATTCCCTAAGTTAGAACACCCTCTCCAGAGGGATCTGATCCCATCACCCCCCTGCTTGGTCTCCCTAAGGCTCTACAACTCCTTGCCCCAATCCCAGCTATTTAAATTGTATGTTTCATGCTCTCCCACCCCCTGGCCTTTGCACCTGCTGTTCTCTCTTCCTGAAACCCCTTCCTAGACTTGCTATGTGCTACCTGTCCTTCAGATCTTAGCAAACAGCCAGGGATGGGGGCAGGGAAGAGCAGAGTTCTAGTGGGAATGCGGTGGTCCTCATTCCAGGATTCTTGTCTTCCTTTTATGTGGCTCACAAACATATAGTTTGTGAGGTTACCTGTCTTGGGTTATACCTCTTGATCCAAGCATCTTGCATATCAGAGGCCAAGACCCCTTTATACATTCAACAAATGTCTGTTGAGCACTTTGTACCAAGAAGATATAGTAGTGAACAGAACAGGAAAGATCCCTGTACCAGTGGAACTTCTATTCTAGCAGGGCAAGGCAAGGCAGGCAATACACAAATAAGTAAACCATGACAAGCACTGTAGAGAAAAACATAATCAAGAATGTTGATAAGGAAGTCTGGCATGGAGGTGGTGTTGCAGTTTCGTTAGGACCTAGGGCTTGATGAAGTTTGTAGAAATGGCACCAAAAAGCATGATCTATAACAGAAATATATAAATTGGACTTTATAAAAATTAACATTTACTTTATGAAAGACCCTGTTGAGAGAATGCAAAAATAAGCTGCAGACTGGAAGCAAACATTTGCAAACCACATATCTGACAAAGGACTCACACATAGATTATATGAAGAGCTTTCAAAATTCAATATTTAAAAACATAATCCAATTAGAGAGTGAGCAGAAAACATGGAGATATTGCACTGAAGAAAGTACACAGATTACAAATAAGCACATGAAAATACAGGTATAATACTAAGTGCTGACAAAGATGCTGAAAAACTGGATTTCTCATACATTGCTGATGGGAATGTAAAATAGTTTGGAAGTTTCTTTAAAAAGTCTACCTAGAAAAAAAAAAAAAAAAAAGTCTACCTAGCCCTGGCTGGTAGCACAGTGGATAAGGTGCTGGCCTGTGAACCAAAAGGTCACTGGTTCGATTCCCCAGCCAGGGCACATAACCAAGTTGCAAGCCAGCTCTCCAGCCAAGTCTGTAGATGGAGGCAGGTGAAAAAGGCAACCATACATTGATGTGTCTCTCCCTCTCTGCCTCTCTTCCTTCCCCTCTCTCTAAAAATAAAATCTTAAGAAAACAAAAACAAAAACAAAATGTGTCCCAGTAGATAAATGGTTAGACAACCTGGTAGTCCATACCATGACTCAGTAATAAAACACTACTCAGTATGAAAAAGGAATGAACTCTTGAATGGATTTCAAGAGCATTATACTACATTAAAAAAATCTCAGATGGTCACAAAGTATGATATCATTTTTATAACATTCTGCAAATGTCAAAATTATAAAAAGAGTAGTGGTTGTCAGTGGTTAGGGCTGATTTGGTGGGGAGGGTGTGACTAGAGGGGATCTCACAAGGGAGACCTTTGAGGTGATGGGACAGTTTTGGTGGAATGATCTGTTGATTGCCTTGGTGGTTACATGAATCAACACGTGATAAAATGAGAGAATTATACACACACATTGTATCTATACCAGTTTCCTAGTTTTGATATTGTATTATATGGGAGATGTGATCATTGAGGGAAACTGGGTGAAAAGCACACAGGCCCTCTCTGGACTATTTTTTATAACTTCCTGTGATTTCATGATTATTTGAAAATAAAAAGTTTATACATAAAAAGTGTTATGTATGTGACAGTGCTATGGAGAGAAAAAATGGGGATAGGAAGGACTAAGAGGGGAGTGGTGTGGCAGTTTTAAAGAAGGAGGTGGTTGGGGAGGGCCTCCTGGGGTGATATTAAAATCCTGAAGGAGGTAAGAGGGAGTTGTGAATATCAGGATTGAGAGCATTCTAAGTAGAAGGAGCAGCCAATGCATAAACCCAAACTCAGTGTGTACCTGGCATGTTCTGGGAATACCTAAGAGGCCGTTCTGATGGGAACCAAGGAAGCAAAGGATGAGGCCAAAGACATACTGGAGGAAGAGGGGTAGATCATATTGGATCATAAGTTACTATAAAGACTTCAGCTTTAATGAACTAGGGATTCTTTATTTTTAAAAAAATATTTTATTTATTTTTTAAGATATATTTTTTATTTTTAGAGAGAAGGGAAGGGAGGGAGGGAGAGAGGGAGAGAAACATTAATGTATGGGTACCTTTCACCTGCCTCCATCTATGGACCTGGCTGGAGACCTGGCTTGCAACCTGGTTATGTGCCCTGGCTGGGAATCGAACCATCAACCTTTGGGTTCACAGACTGGTGCCTATCCACTGAACCACCAGCCAGGGTGATTTTATTTATTTTTAGAGAGAAGGGGAAGGAAGGAGAAAGAGAGGCGGGAGAAACATCAATCGGTTACCTCTTGTACATGCCCTGACTGGGGGTTGAATTGCAACCCAGACATGTACCCTAACCAGGAATTGACCAGTGACCTTTTGCTTTGCAGAATGATGCCCAACCAATTGAGCCACCCTGGTCAGAGCTAAACTAGGGACTCTTGAGTGGCATGTCTAACAAGTCTCCTGTTCTGAAAACAGATATGGGTTGGGGGTAGTGGTAGCAGGGAGATAGCAGGCTATTGCAGAAGTCAGATGAGAGAGCAGTGGCTTGGAACAGGGTGGTAGAAGGTGGGTGGTAAGAAATGGCTTAATTGTTGCTAGATGTTTAAATTTTACTTTATTATTTTTTTAATTATATTTTATTGGTCATGCTGTAACAGTTGTCCCAATTTTTCTCCCTTCCCCGCCTCCACCCAGCCCTACACATTCCCTCAGGCAATTTCCACACAGTTGCCCATGTCTGTGGGTTATGCATATATGTTCTTTGGCTACTTCTTCTCTGTGCTGTACTTTATATCCCCATGACTATTTCGTAACTACCAGTTTGTACTCCTTAATCTCTTCACCTTTATTTTCCATCCCTCTGGTTGCCATCCCATCTGGCAACCATCAAAACTTTCCCTATGTCTATGATTGTGTTTCTCTTCTGCTTATTAGCTTATTTTGTATTTTAGATTGAATTGTTGGTAGATATGTACTTATTGCCATTTTATTGTTGATATTTTTGATGTTTTAAAAAAAATAAGTTTCTTTAACATTTCATATAATGGTTTGGTGGTGATGAACTCCTTTAGGTTTTTCTTGTCTGGGAAGCTCTTTATCTGTCCTTTGATTCTAAATGATAGCTTTGTTGGGGAGAGTAATCTTGACTATGTGTTCTCACTTTTCATCACTTTGGATATTCCTTGCCAATGTCTTCTAACCTGCAAAGTTTCTCTTGAAAAGTCAGCCTATAATCTTATGGGAACGCCTTTGTAGGTAACTAACTGCTTTTAAGATTCTCTCTTTGTCTTATCCTTTGCATTTTAATTATGATGTGTCTTGATGTGGGCCTCTTTGTGTTAATCTTGTTTGGGACTCTCTGCTCTTCCTGCACTTGTGTGCCTATTTCCTTCACTAAGTTAGGGAAGTTTTCTGTCATTATTTTTTCAAATAGCTTTTCAATTTTTTGCTTTCTCTCTTCTCCTATTATGCAAATGTTGGTATGCTTGAAGTTGCCCAGAGACTGCTTACACTATTCTCATTTTTTTATATTCTTTTTTTCTTCTTGCTGTTCTGATTGGGTGTTTTTTGTCATCAGTTAGTGTATCCTTCATTTTTTGACTGGTTCTTTTTAATGGTTTCCATGTCTGTTTTTTTTTTTTTTTTTTTTGGTGCGGGCAACTGACCCGCCATTCTCCATGTCTGTTTTTATGCTGTTGAAATTGTCTCTGAGTTCACCTGCTTTTCCCCTAAGTTCCTTGGGCTTCCTTATAACAAGTATTTTGAACCCTGCATCTAGTAGCTTGCTTGTCTCCATTTTGCTTACTTCTTTTTCTGGAGTCTTGTTCTATTCTTTCATTTGGGACATGTTTTTGTTTTCTCATTTTGGCAGCCTCCCTGTATTTGTTTCTATGCATTAGGTAGAGCTGCTATGCCTCTCAGGCTTGGTAAAATAGTTGAATGTGGTAGGTATCCTGTAGGGTCCAATGGTACAGCCTCCTCTATCAGTCACGCTGGGTACGTGGGCTGTGTACTCCCACTCTTGTAGTTAACTCTTAATTACTGTTGGTAGGTCAATGGAATGGATTTACCCAGGCCAATTAGCTTCAAGGATTGGCTGTGACCACTGCCCACCAACCTCTGACCATTATGAAGGATCAGCTGTACAATGGCCAACTCCACAGAGCAGGACTTACGTTACCAGGGCTCTGGTACCCACTGAGCTCACTCCTCAAGTGTGTTGCTTGTGGAGGTGGTTGGGTAGTGCTCTGAAAGGGTCAGTAGCTGTCTAGTGGGTGTGCGGGCTCTGGAGCTTCCCAGGAGGTACAGGTCAAGGTCAGTCGCTGCCTGTGTTCTTTCCAGGGCCACCTGGCATAAGCCATAAAACAATCTGCAGATGGGCTTGGAGGTGCCCAGAGAGGCCAGGCTTTGAAACAAGGGCAGCTGCTGCTAGTGCCGGGCCTGGGGCCACTTAGCAAGAGGTATGGAGCTCACTGAGGCCAGATGCTGCTTGTTTGAGAGGATTTAGGAAAATCTGAAGCATGAGTCAAAACAGGCCATTCATATAGAAAAGCCACTGGAAACAGCTTGGGTGGGCTCGAAAGTTGGGTGGAGTGGAGCCTCAAGATGTCACTAGGGGGTGGCAAACACTGTGAGCCAGGTTGATAGAGTTTCAGATATTGTGCCTGCCTGCCAGCAATGTGGCTCTGTGCAGGGGCAGGCTCAGGAAAGAAACAGTATCTCTGCCAGGACTTCTGTCTGGGAGAAAGCTGACCCAGCTCTTGCTCTGATGCCAGATGCTTTAGTTCCTCCCCATATGTCTCGGGTGCCTTTCAAGCTGCTGCCCGGATGCTGGAGCTCGAGGTAGTATGAGTAAGTCCATGAATAGGCCCTTTAAGAGGAACTGCTGATTTTAATCCCCACTGATGTTTACTTCCAAAAGTTATGGGGACTTATCTTCCTGATACTGGAAGGGGGTCCTGTTATGGGACTGGGATCTCTTACTCCTGAGAAATCCTTCCCAACTTTTATCCATCACACTAGAGATGTGGAATGTGCCCATTTCACATCTCCACCCCTCCTACCAGTCTTCATGTGGTTTCTTCTATAATTCCATAGTTGTAGGTCTTCCATTCCGCTTGATTTCTGGTGGTTCTGAATGATGGTTGTTCTGTAGTTTAGTTGACATTTTGATGTAGTTATATGAGGAGGTGAGCTGTTTACATAGGCCTCCATCTTAGCTTTCTCCTGTTGATAGATTTTGAAAGTAGAGCCAACAGGATTTTCTGTGAGAAAGAAAGTAGTCAAGGAGGACCACAGATTTTTGGCCAGTTTTGGAAGGAAGGCATAACGAACAGCTGAAACAGGGAAGGTGGTGAAAGTAGCAGGTTTGGGGCTGGCAGTGTGTTAACTCGGAGAGGTCTATTCAACATTCTGCAAAAGAGATGGAACTAGCACCTGAATATATGACAAGTTCAGGGAGAGGTCTGGAGCAAGCTTAAAAAGCATCAACATATGGATAGTACATAACACTCAGTCTAGATGATATCATTAAGGGATCGATAAAGATAGAGAAGAGGGGTTGGGCAGAAGACAGGGGGAAGAAGTCTGTGAAAGAGAAGCCAAGTGAAGAAAAAAATTCAAGAATGTAGGAATGGCCAACTAGGTAAAAATAATGTTGAGCGTTTAGGTTAGAGAGAATTGTCTATTGAGTTCAATTCAGGCATCATAGACTGGGACAGGGAAGTGTGAAGGTAGAGGCTGGGATAGTGTTGGAGAACATCGTATAAAAGCAGGCTCTTGGGCCCTGACAGGTGCCACAGTGGATAAGGCGCTGGCCTGGGAACCCAAAGGTCGCTGGTTTGATTCCCATCCAGGGCACATAACCAGGTTGCAAGCCAGGTTTCCAGCCAGGTCCATAGCTGGAGGCAGGTGAAAGGCAACCATACAGTGATGTCTCTCTCCCTCTCTGCCTCTCTCCCTTCCCCTCTCTCTGAAAATGATGAATAAAATCTTTCAAAATGAAATAAATAAGAGCAGGCTCTTCTTTTCCCCCCTCCCCCAGGAACACTTCATCAAGGTCCTGGAACTGATATCTACCATTTGGGACTCAGACCTGCATGTGGCAGGCCTCAGACTCCTCAACAACCTTCCACTGCCTGACTTTGTGCACCCACAGCTGCGACGGGTGATGCCTGCCTTGATGGAGATTCTTCAGTCAGACTATATCCTAGCACAGGTCCTCAAGATCATGGCCCAGACCCTGCCCTCCTGCCCAGCCCTGGCACAGCATCTAGAGGGAGGAGGAGAGATATGTGCCTTCTCAGCTTAGGCCCAGGTTCATCTGCCTTCTCATGCTGTATTTACTTTTTCTTTTATTTAGGTACAAGCTATCCGACTACTGAGCTACCTGGCACAGAAAAATGACCTTCTCTATGATATTCTCAACTGCCAGGTGAGAAGGGAAGTGATGAGGGGCTGATGGATGCCAACTCAGATACTAGAGAAGGAGGAATTGTGGATTCTCCAGATAGACTTGGCCCTGACAAGATTATCTTGTTCCTCTTCCTGCCTCCGCACTAGATGCATTGAAAACCATTCTCTCTTCTGTTATCCCAGTAGAATCAGAATCATTTTGTTAGGAGAGGGACAATCTTTGAGGGGCTTTCTAAACTCTGAGAATCAAGAACACAGGTGATAATACAAAAGTTGATGTAGTTATTTTAATATTAGGGGAAAGTTACTTATCTAACAAAAATCATGATTAGGAATAGGCAAGGTCACTACATAATAATGTTTCAGGATAAATCAACTCTAAACTTAAATAAACCTATAATCTCAAAATATAGATGGCAAAACTTGTTAGAATTACAAGGAAAAAAGTTTTCTCTTTTTTCAGCTTTATTGAAGCATAATTGACAGATAATATTGTAAGATATTTAAAGTATACATTGTGGTGATTTGATATATGTGTACATTATGAACAATTCCCATCATCTAGTCAATTACCACACACATCACCTCACATCTTTTTTGGGGGGTAGACAGGGTGAGAACATTTAAGTTCTAATCTCATAGCAAATTTCAGTTATATATAGAGTGTTATCCACTATAATCATCATGTTTTACATTAAATGTACCTCTCACCCCCAACCCCTGGCAACCACTTTTCTGTTTCTATGGGTTTGATTTTTCTTTCTTTTAAATTCCACATAAAAATAATAGTAATACCATGTAAGATTTGTCTTTATCTGTCTGGCTTATCTTACTAACGTAATATCCTCAAGATCCATCCATTTTGTTACAAAAGGCAGGATTTCTTTCTTTCTCACAGCTGAATAATTAAAAACGAAAACTCAACACATCCACTACCAAGGTGGAAGATTTGGAAGATTTTCACTACTCTTTCAGTAATTAATAGATAAAAACCTAAAACTAGGTAAAGGCATACTTGGAATAATATAAATAAGCTTGATCCATTAGACATACCCAGAACATTCTATAATTGGTAAATGCACATTCTCCTCAAACACACAAAATATTTATAAAAATTAACCGCACATTAAACTTCAAAGTTTGCCCTAACATTTCCCAGAATCAATATTATTACCAAATTACTCATGTTTTTTGACTACAACGTAATTATGATAATGAAAGGAAAACTTAAAAAAAGAGAAAATTCTATACAGTTGAATCTGAAACTTAAGTATATTGGAGAGCTGAGGCAATAGGAAGACGAAAGAAGAACTTTAGGATGTGCCTTGGATTTCATTCTCATCCTCTCGCCATCCCCATCACAGGTGCACTCCAACTTCCTGAACCTGTTCCAGGCCTCACAGCCGGGGAGTCTGCTGTTTGAAGTACTGGTGTTTGCAGAGCGGCTGAGTGAGGGCCGGAATACACCGCACTACCGCGCCGTGAAATGGCATTACAACGAGCAGTCTCTGCACGAAGCTCTCTTCGGGGATGAGTCACGACTGGCAGACCGGTTGCTTGCCTTGGTCATTCACCCAGAGGAGGAGGTTCAGATCCAGGCTTGCAAGGTCATAGTCAGCCTGCAGTGTCCCCAGGATGTGCGCCTGCGGCCCTCCTCCTGCCAGACCAGTCACTCCTACTTTAATAATGGGGAATAAAATTAAGGAGAGCCAATAAGTAAGTGTGGGAGAGAAACTTGAAGACTAGTGTCTGTCCAGGGCCCTCCAGGGCTGGGGAGAGATTTCATCCAGTACAACCCCTGCCCAGGGCGTGGCAAAGCATGGGCATACCTCCCAAAACATATCCCCACTTCCCTGTTTAGGGGGCAGACTCCCTTCTTCTCTTGCTGCCTTTTAAGTTGAAACATAAAACCAATCAACCAATCCTTTCAAGTAGTTTCAGAGACAAGGCTGGGGACTGAGGCCAAAGATAATCAACAATAGATAGTATAACACTGGACTACTCAGGATGGACTAGGCTATGCCTCAGTAACAAATAACCTCTCAAATTTAGCAACTTACAAATGATCCAGATTATTTCTTATTCACACTATGCGTCCACTGGGTATGTGTGGGGCAGGCATCTGTCTCTCATCATTTTCTCTCAGGGACCCCGACAGAGAGTGGCTCTTCATTGTGTTTCTGCAACTCCTAGAGAAGGCAAAGGAAACGTGACGGTGATTGCTGGCTCTTAGAAGTTCCACCAGAAATGACACTCACCACTTCTGCTTACATTTCACTGGCCAAAGGGGATAGGGTAAAACAATCTTACCATATGTCCAAAGGAGAACTGAAACTATTTGGTGACAGCATTAAGGACAGAATTGCAGGCATGTTGGGGAAGAGTGAGAGCTCTGGGATCAGACTCTCAGGTTAAAACCCCAGTTCTGTCTCTATCTACGTGAGCTTGGGCAAGCCGCTGACCCCATTGGAGCCTCGGTCCCCTCATCTGTGAAAATGAATTTAGTCTCTTTCCTCTGCCACTGGGTAGTTGCACAGGGGCCAGGGCCTGGGTATGTTCAAGATTCTGCTCCAGCATAACCTGCCACTGTGGCCCAGGAAGGCGTTGCTGCTGGAGGTATAATGTGTGTTAATGCTACTTTGCAAGAGCGTTATTAACTGAAGACTGCCTCCTCCACAATGGCCTAGCACTGGAATTCATGAAGCTGCCAAAGCCTTAGGCAAGCACCAGGCCCACCTTTGTGTACTTGCATCCAACGGTGATGAACCTAAGTATGTCAAGCTGGTGGAGACCCTTTGTGCTGAACACTAAATCCAGCTAACTCAGGCTGATAAGAACAAGAAACCGAGGTGATGGGTAGGCCTCTGTAAAATCGGCAGAGAATGGTTGGCTGCACTGTGTGGTAGTTATGGCAAAGATTCTCAAGCCAAGGATGTTATTGAGGAGTATTTCAAGTAGAATAAATGAACAAGTAAACTTGGCTTTTGTTTCTCAAAAAAAGAAAAAAAAAAAAAAAAGAGAGAGAGAGAGAGAGAAGAAAAGAAAAGGAGAGAGAGAGAGAGAATCTTGTGGTAGTTTTTATCTTGTGAGTCTCTTGGGAGGATTCTATGGAAATTATCTGAGTTAAGGAATGTAAGTCACAATATTCTGCCTGACGAGGGTATACATCAAAGATTGGGTCTGAGGAGCCAGAAACTCATCATTGAGAGAATGAAGGATTAGCAGTCACAAGGTCCTTGGAGAGCATTGAGTCCAATGTTTCTCCAGTCTCTTTGAGTTGCAGGCACTAGAGAGTTCCAGAGCCCTCTGTGAAGCACTTTGAAATGCCATGGAATGAGCATTATTGTGCAATATAAAAGCATACCATGAAGTTTCCATAACAAGAAGACTATCAAACCAGTATGGTCACCCATTCTCAGGCTTTCCCATTTATTGCATTTCCCACCATTCATTCCCTGTATTATCTGTGATCCCTTGCTGGCAGACAAACACACATTACACATGACCTAACAAGTATAAATGTACTTAGAGCCAAAACAGCTTGACTTTTGTTCTCAAAAATATGGGCCCTGGACCCCTTTTATTAGGGTAGCCACAAATGAATTAGCTTGGCATTTAAGGCCTTCCACAGTCTGGTCATCTTGCCTGCTACTAGCCTAGCATGTCAAGTTAAACTCCAACCAAAGTAGTCTTGCCTCTGAGTTTTTGATACAGACTTTTCCCTGCCAATAATGCTCTTCTCTCTCCTTCAGGGGTACCCTTCAGGGGTTGCTAATGGCTTCAGAAAACATTATGGGAGAAAACCCTAAAATTGGAGCTATTGACAGTCTGCTACTAGTTGATGCAGGTGGCAGAATATGCTGACCCAGTTATAGAAACCCAGTACTTCTTTTTTTTTTTTTGAAAGAACCCCAGTACTTCTTAGAGGCCCAACTTGAAAACCACCGTGTAGTCCAAGGCCAAGCCTTGGGAAACAAGGGAAAACAAGGCCAAATAGGAAAAGTGACTTGCTTAAGGTCACGTGACTGGTCTGGGGCAGAAATAGGATTAGAGCCATTTAGTCTTGGGCTTTTTGCTTTTTTTCATATTCCTTGGTCTGAGCCCCATGAGAGTGGACCATGCATTCTAAGCCAGGGTCTGTGGCAGTTGGGAAATACCTCAATGTTTCTAGCTTAGGGGAAAGTTTAGGACTGACCTACTTGAGGATATCTGTCCCTGACCCAGGTCCTCATCACTTGGGTGGGTGAAAGGTTACTAAGGAGGATAAGCTTATCAGAGAGAGCCAGCTTCTACTAAGGGACCATCCTTGTCACCACCTCTCAAAGGCTACCTTGTCACCCCTGCATGGTCAGTCACTACCAGATCTGCATCATCAGCCCTCATCTTGGCCCTGAGTTCAGGCCTGAGGCTGCTCCCTGCTGATACTTGGGTGCACTGCTCTCACTCCAATGGACTGTCAAAAGCCAACAACACCCTGCCCACTCCTCAGCCAGATAGCTCCCTGTATTCCCTTGTCATCAGCTCAGTACAGGACATCACCTTGAACTGCTCCTCCCCACCAGCCATTCTGAATATCTCACATCTACCCAGTTCTGTAATCTCCACTGCTACTGCCCTATTCCCTACTGAGGACTTTGTATAGTTATTTTCCTACTTCTGGTCTCCATCCTCTCCAGTCCTACACACTCCAGGATACTCTTCACACCCCACATCACATCATCCTCAAAACCCTTCAGGGGTTCCCCGGGGCCATGGTGAACTATTTCTTCAGCCCCAAAGTTAAGTCTCATGACCTAACAAGTATAAATGTACTTAGAGCCAAAACAGCTTGACTTTTGTTCTCAAAAATATGGGCCCTGGACCCCTTTTATTAGGGTAGCCACAAATGAATTAGCTTGGCATTTAAGGCCTTCCACAGTCTGGTCATTTTGCCTGCTACTAGCCTAGCATGTCAAGTCAATCTCCAACCAAAGTAGTCTTGCCTCTGAGTTTTTGATACAGACTTTTCCCTGCCAATAATGCTCTTCTCTCTCCTTTCCACTGGGCTGGTCCTGTAACAACGCAGGCCTGGCTGCCTACCATTATGAAAGCCAGTACTCAAGAGGCAGGTGCTGATGTAAAAGAAAGTGGTTTATTTGCAGATGCTGGCCATCTGGCAGATGGGGGACTCATGTCTCATGGGAAAATCTGGGACTCTTGTCACAAAATCCATCTCTAACTCTTATTGAAGGCAGAGGTTTTCTTTAAGGAGGGAGAGAGAAACAGAGCAAAGAGATCAAGGTGGGGAGTTCCAAAGTTCTCTACATGCAGACTAGCACATTCCATTCTGATAAGGCAAGTGATGGTCCAGTGTGCATCACCCTGGCTTCACGTCATCCTGCCTTCATGTCATCCTGGCTCCGTGGTTGAAGGTGAGCAAATCTCCCAGAGCTGAAATGCTTACAGGTGGAGTCTGTATCTTTTGAAGTTAGTTCCTAGGATTCTTATACAAACATGCTGTTCATCTACAAGCTAAATATTAGTCAGAGTCAGCACTTACAGGAACAATGTCCAAAGAATGGTGGGGTGGGTTACAATTTCACACCATTACAATTTCCCACTGTTGCACTAGCACTGTCTTCAGCTATGTCAGCCTTTGCTGCCTTCTGTGGCACTTCTCATGTGAACCTCATTTGGCATTTGGCAAACTGAAGCTTGAATCTTATTAGAATTATTCTTTTTGCAGTGCGTCATATCTGACCACTTAAAAGCTTTGCAGACAGAGCCTGCTCTGCAGTAAGCGCAAGATAACAATCGGCTGATGGTAATGACAGGGCAGTTGGCCGTGGGCAATGAAATAGGGAGGGATGGAATGATTCTTTGTTGCTATGTAACACATTATGACACAACTTAGCATATCAAGCCTAGACAAGAACTGAAGCAGTTCATCACCACCAAACCAGTATTACAAGAAATGTTCAAGAGACTTCTTTAAGAATAAGAAAAAAAAAAAAAAAATGAGAAAGAAAATATTACAAAGAAAAAGGTCTCATTGACAAAGGCAAATATGATAAAAAGCAATGGATCTATGAACACTAAAACTAGTTCAAAGGTTAAGGGCAAAAGTACAAAGATTATGTGTAATTACAACAGTAAATTAAGGAATACACACTAACACACAAAAGAAGTAGAAGGTAATGACAAAAACATAAACAAGGAGGGGGTGAGTAAAAATGGTAGTGAGTTTAGAATGTGTTTGAAGTTAAGTGACTGTGAAAACATGGTAACCAAAATTCTACAAGAAATATGCAAGAAAGGAATCCAAACACAACACCACAGAAAATCAACATACAAAAGAGCAACAGAATAAGAAAGGAACAGAGAACTACAAATCAATCAGAAGACAATTAATAAAATGGAAGTAACTACATACTTATTGATAATTACTATAAATATGATGGGTTAAATGTTTTAATTACAAGATGAATGGGTAAAAAAGATGTTGTACATGTATGCAATGGAATATTAGTCATAAAAAGAGTGAAATCTTACCATTTGTGACCATGTGAAGGACCCTTGAAGGTATTATGATAAGTGAAATAAGTTAGAGATAGAAAAATACCATATAATTTCACTTGTATGTGAAATCTGAAAAACAAAATAAATGAACAAACAAAACAGAAACAAACTCATAGATACAGAGAACAAACTTACGGTTATGGGGTTGAGGGGCTGGGTAAAAAAGGGGAAGGAACTAAGAAGTAAAAATTGGTAGTTGCAAAATAGTCACGAGGATGTAAAATACAGCATAGGGTATATGGTCAATAATACTGTAAAAAGTACATATGAGAAAAAGTATATATGCTACCAGGTGGGTACAAGTCTTATTGGAGGGTTCACTTTGTAAGTTATATAAATGTCTAACCACCATGCTGTACACCTGAAACTAATATAATATTAAATGTAAACTGTAATTGAAAAACACTTTTTAAAAATATAGTATTATATTAATCCAATTAAGAGCAAGAAACCACATAGTAATTTGAACAGGGAAATTCTACAACAGGGGATTGAAGTAACAAAGAATTGGTGAATAAGGAGTACATGAATAACAGAATGGAGCAGGCCCTGCCTCCAGGACTTAGGCTGAGGATAGGGCACCCAAAGACGAGACACCACTCCACCCTGCCAAGGCTGAAATCCAGACCTTGTAGGGGAGAATGCAGCCTGTGGCTCACCAGGTGGTGGAAAAAGCACTGTGGAATCATGCAAGTGGAACTTGCTGGAAATCTGCCCTCCAGGATGCCAGAGAAAGCCCTACTTGGGGAAGCCTCATGGAGTGGCACTCCACTACCAGAGTGTGTGAAAGCAAGGAAGAGAACGCGCGCTGGGGGCTGCTGGGCCTGCATGTACCGCAGGGCCCTGCACAGAAGACCCGAAGTGCTACAGGAGTCTCCTGCTGGAGAGGCCTCAGTACAGTATGTACCCAGGGCTGGAGAAACTGCTAAAGCTGAGGAGGTGGAGGCATTTTGCTTGTACTGTGCCCTTAGGGGCAGTGCCGGGACAAGCATCTAGCCACGGGCAGCTGGTGGCCAGCCCAGGAACTGGGCCCTGGGCCCTGGCAAAGCTATTTGCCTGCCAGAGCCTGCCAATCAAGCATACTAGAACCACCAAGCAAAACCTTTTCCTCTTGCAATATCCCTCCAGCTCCATCCCTCTTAGCCATCGAAAACATCAGCGAGAGCATTTGTTACCTTTCACAGGAATTCAGGAGAATCTTGGCTGGGGGTTCTGATCCAGTCCAGCTGTGGCTACAGTCAGGCCTTTGGCCAGGTCTGCATCATCTGAAGGCCCGACTGGGGCTGGAGCAACCATTTCCAAGAGGACTCATATGGCTGGAAAGTTGGTGCTGGCTGTTGGCAGGAGGCCTCTGTCTCTCTACAAAGATGCTTGACAGTCTGCAAGACTTAGCAGCTGGCTTTCCCTTAGCCGCGAATCATCTAAAATCGATCAGGGCAAAAGCTGCAATACTTTTTCTGACCTTACTTCAGAAGTCATTCATTATCACTCCACCACACTCTATTCATTAGAAATGATTCTCTAGAGATGAGAGGAGAGAGAAGGAAGAGTTTCCAGGGTGGGAAACCAGCTGAGCTTCACTGAAAGGGAAACCAGAGTTTCTCTCTGTTGGGATTCTCTTAGGCTGATAAGGGCTGGAGAGCTGGCAGGGGGCACTTGGTTATCCAGGCTGCCAACACTCCTGAAGCTGGGTTCCCACAGAAGCTGTGCGAGTCAGACACTGTAAGCCCCACTACATGGCTTCTAGCAAGACCCCAAACCACACATGCACACACATACGTGCATGCACGCACATGCACACATGGCATAGACTGTTAGGCTATGGCTCATGCCTGACTTTGGGCACATGGCTGCCTAGAATAGACAATACATCTCTCAGCTTTTCTTGCAGCTGGGAATGGCCCTGTAACTATGGCTGGCCAAAGAAATGGAAGAGTCCTTAAAGGGATGAATCAGGCCCTTCCTCCCCCCTTCCTCCAATCCTCGTGCCTGAAATACAAGCAGGTTGGTAAGCACTCTTGAACCACGCTTATGAAGATAATGCCTATAAAGGCCAGAGCAACAAAATTAAAGCAGCCTGGATCATTGAGGCTGTGGAGCTGCCTTACAGCCCTGGGCTGTGTATGCTTAGAATGTTACATGAAAGGGAAATAAACATCTTACATCAAGCCATTTCTTATGTGGTTTCTTTTATTTCAGCCAAATCTATTTGTTGATCCTACAGCCTTGTCTTGGTGAATGAGATTCCACTATTAGCGATTCATTTGTTTTACAATGTATTTATTGGACGAACAGTATTCATTGAGCATTGAGTGCTCTTGTTATAGCCTCTTAAATAGGAGCTGGCAGGTAAGCGCAGAGCTGGGGGCCAGGAAGAGGAAGCAATCTGGTCCATCAAAGCACTCAGAAAGGGGAGGTGAATTAATCTGTAAGCCCGTCCTTCCCAGGAACATCTCTTGCCTTGGTTTCCACAAATGGCATTTATCATCTTCTGTCAGTGAAGCAACTGCTTTGTGGAGGGAGACTATAATGACAATGGAAGCCTCAAAGGGGATGAGGAAGTTCAAGTTACCAGCAGCTGAAGAGGACAGGTCTCTATCAGCATTTGCTTATCCATGGGCATGTGGTCAGTGAGGCGGATGATGGCACAGAGCAGAGGGAGAGAGAGAATCTTGTGGTAGAAGAACGTGACAAAGGACTAACTAGGTGAGTGAAAGCTCACTTTTTGGAGAGTGGGCAGGGCAGGTGGGACTGCAGTGCAATTGGTAAGGGAGTGGTGGTGAGGCATGAGACCTCCTCAGCAAATTCCCACAGGAGGGGAAACCCCTGACCATTGGGGAGAAAACCCCAACATGTTAAATATACATAAAAGAGAAGCATGGGTTAGCATTCAAAGTGATCTTTAGCACTAAAAACTGAAAATTTTTCAGACAGGAGGTAGAAAGCTCCCTTCGTCCCACCCAGGTAACCCGTGCTACTTCCAGACAATTGTCCTCGCGGTGGCTGCAGTAGATGGCTTGTAGGGCTTTTATTCCACCTCCTCCAGGTGAGCCTTCTTGAACAGCAGGGCGGGAAAGCTGAACATTACGCTGTGGTACGGAGGGTCCCAGATGTGGTTTTAGATATTGCTGGTCACATGGGCTGCCTAAGACTGAACCTGAATGGGAGTTAAGGGGGGCAGAGGCATTTGTGTGGGAGGAAGTCATTTTTTTTGGTGGGGGCACAGAGAGCAGACACAAGCAATAATTTTTTATGGCAGCTTTCTGGCCCCAAGGTCACAGGTGAGGAATAGTCCTGGAGCCAGCAGTTGCAGTGACTCCCATCGGCCTGATGGTGGCATAAGGTGGTAGCTTCCCTGGCAGCTCAGTTCTGCGTTCATTCTTGGAGAGGCAAGTGTGATTCTCATTCCTTCAGCGCTTCCAATGGCTTTGAAAGTCCCCGATTACCTGGATTACATCCCTTTCTGCTTAAAATGGGTACAGTGGAGTCTGCCATCTGCAACTGAACCCTGATAATAAAGTGCCTGACATAGAGTAGTTCTCATTAAATGTTTGCTGAATGAATGGATGAATGGACAGGCAAATGGAGACTGCCAGGGTGTCTACAGTGAGTTAGTCACAACAGTTGGACTCCCTGGATGGATGTGGCTCAGTTGGTTGGGCATCTAGCCCCAGCCAGTTCAATTCCCAGTCAGGGCACATGCCTGGGTTGTGGATTTGGCCCCCTGTCAGAGAGTGTATGAGAAGCAACTGACCAATGTTGCTCCCCTTCTCTTTCTCCTTCCCTTCTCCTCTTTCTAAAAATAAATAAATAAAATCTTTTTGAAAAAGGATATAATTTCAGAATAAAGAATCACTCTTTAGGCCCTGACTGGTGGCACAGTGGATAAGGCACCAGCCTGCGTACCCAAAGGTCACTGGTTCAATTCCCAGCCAGGGCACATAACCAGGTTGCAAGTCAGGTCTCCAGCCAGGTACGTGGCTGGAGACAGGTGAGAGGCAACTATACATTGATGTCTCCCTCCCCCTCTGTCTCTCTCCCCCTTTCCCTCTCTCTAAAAAATAAATAAAATCTTAAAAAAATGAATCACTCTTTAAGTTAAATAAGTTTATCTTTGACCCGAAAAAACCACATTACCCTTATTTTTTCATTTTGCTATAGACCAGCGAGAGCATTGTTGTGGAAAGCACTAGAAAGAAAGAAAAAGAGAGACAATGAAGAATATTAGAGAAGGGACAGTGAATGGCCAGGGAATGAGAAAAGGGGGAAATAGAGATCTATTATTGAGGGGCTCCCTACCCTGAACTGTCCTCCGTTCTCCTCATACAACACGAGGGTGGTCAGATTTGGGCCCCAACCAACAGCAGAGCTGTGGCCACCTTCCTGGCCCTGGGGACCCTGGTAATCTGGCTCCCACCCCACTCCCAGTACAGAAATATCCTGGATTTGTGCTTTTGTCCAGCGCCAGCTGCACTTGGGAGGCAGGTCACTGGTACAGGAAAGAGCACAGGACTTGGAGTCAGGAGCCCAAAATGTATGCCTGGCTCCTCTGGGTCCCTTTGGGAAGACCCTTCCTTCTCTGGGCCTCAGTTTCCTCATCTTCCAGTAATGAAGATTCTAAACCAGTCTTGAGGAAAACCACAGCTGTCTGTCAAAAAAGTTTTTTTAAGTCACGCACAAAATATTTTGCATAGAATTTCATGGGCTTTCAATAAACTTCCCATGAGTCCCTGGGGCCCAGATCAAAGATTCTAGCCTGCCAACCAGGACACACAGCTACTGGCCTTTGCTGCCAGACCTTCCCCTTTACTGAGCAAGCAACAATATTTTCCAATTATCTAACACTCACAGTGGCGGGCCAAATACCTCAGGGAAGGTATAACTCCGTACAAAGAATTATTAGCCCCCAGGGCTCTTTGCAGATTCACGGTGGAGCTGAAAGACGCAATGAACTTCGTGGATGGCTAACTAGCTGACTGAAGCAGCAGGCCCCAGCTCTGAAGAGAGTTTCAGGCTGTGACTACTGCAGGGAGAAGATACAGGGATAACAGGAGTTCCTTTACTGGGGACAAGGCTTCCTGGCCACCCAAGGGTGTGGGAAGAGCTTAGGTTCAGTAACTAGAATACCTTGGGGTTTGTATCTGGCTCTGTGACATAATTGTGCTATTTGGTTCTTCTTCCCATCTATACAATGGGAATCCAAGTGATACAGCAGAAATGATAGAATAAATACTGTCATGAGCATATGTTCATGATTGTCTTTCCTATAAGTCAGCTGGGCAACAGCTGGGCTAGCTGCCCGCTGAGCAACCTGACACCAAAGAATAGACAAGAGTCACACACAGTAACTATGCTGTTCACTTGGCTTTTATTGAATGCAGGTTCACTCGAAATAGAACATCAGCATGCATTAATATCCCACTCACACTCTAACAATCTATTAAGACTGTAACACACACACACACACACACAGAGGAATCAACAGGGAATAATGAACCCAAGTTCCCAGAGTCTCAGTATGCAGGTATGCAGGTCCAGGAGACAGCACGATGGGCTGAGGAGTTGTCAGCTTCTTGCAAGGGAGGCTCTCCAGGGCCAGGTGGGCAGCAAGGCTGGTGAAGTCCTCATCCAGCAGGGCAGAGCCTCCAGCCGCCGATGCCAAGGGAGATCAGTGTGGAGTGGAACAGCTCCGGTATGAGGAGCTCAGCCATCTCAGCTGTGGCCTGGAACCTGCCTCAGTTATACCTGAAAGTTGGTGTACTCCACCCTTCTGGGTCTTTTGATAAGTATCTTGGCACCCTGCTGCCAAATGTGGAATTTCCCCAGGGTGGTATGTAGCTGTTCTTCTTGGCACCCCTGCTAGCAAGTGAGGAATTTCCCCAGGAGGCTATCTGTGGGTGGTCCCACTGTGCAGACGTGGCCTTTCTGATTGCATGTGCAGATATTGTAGGTGTGTCTCCTACCAGATGTGTCTGCTCTAATGCAGGGTAGTTTCCCTCTTGAACCAAAGTGTCATGGCTGACTGATGGCCAGCTTTGTTGCCGTGAGTGACTCCACTTTGTTTTATATACTTTATGCTATCTTGATTGGACCAATGCCATTTTATTGGTCCTGCTCTCCACAAATACACTAAATATCCCCAGGTTTCCTGAGTTTTCCAACCTCCCTTGCAGAAGGGTGAGGTCATGTGACTAGTTCTAGCCAATGGCCTGTGGGTGGCAGAGGCCTGTGCCACACTGAGCTGGGGCATTTAAGTGACCAGCTCCTCCGTCACTTAAATGCCACTTAAATGTCACTTAAGTGGGGCTTCCTCCGTCTCCCTCTTCCATCTTCCACAATGACTCCTGAGGCCAGTGTTCCGGGTGGTGAGGCTACAGGGTGGAAGAAAGGTCTCTTGTCCCATACCAGGCTCTCCACGTGTGGCAAATAAAGCATTGTTGTGCTGCGCCACTGAAATTTCAGGAGTTCTCAATTGTGAAGGTTAGTGTCAATTACCTTGACTAGTACAGGGAGGACTAATCAAGATAATGAACATAAACCTTTGGAGGCTTGGCCGGTGTGTCTCAGTGGCTGGAGCATCGTCCTGTAACTGAAGGGTTGGGGGTTCATCCCCAGCCTGGGTGTGGGCCCGTGTGACCTTGGTCTGGTCGCTTACAATTCCTGGTCCTAGTGGCACAGATCCCCTGTCTGGGTGTGGGCAGAGGCAACCAATGAATGTTTCTCTCACATCGATATTTCTCTATCTCCCTTCCTCTATCTCTCTAAAAAATAAAAAGCAAATGAAAATGTCCTCAGGGGAAGATAAAAACAATAACAACAACAACCAAACAAACCAAACAAAGACCCAAATCTTTGAGGGCTGTTTTCTTAGAGAAGAGACCTAAGTCCCGTATATTAAGTCAGCTCAGCTGCCATAACAAAATGCCACAGACTGATGGCTGAAATGACAGAAATTTCTCACAGTTCTGGAAACAGTCCAGAGTCAGGTGTCCGCATGGTTTGGTTTTGGTACGAGCTCTCTCTGGTTTGCAAACAGCTGCCTTCTCCCTGTGTCCTCACAGGGCAGAGAGAAAAAGACACTTCCCAAAGGTCACCTCCAAATGCCATCACACTTCGGGGAAGGCCTTCATGTGGATTTAGGGGGACACAATTCAGTCAAAAGCACCCCCATCGAGAAAGGATCCCTCCCTCAGATCTTTTAAGAGCACATTTTTAAATGCAGAGGAAGGCAAGGGTGGGACAAGATGGGAGTTTCATCCTGGCAAAACCGTTAGGAAGGCCTGCCTCCGCACAGTTGACCTGATTGCTACAGGCACTCTCCCTTCATCTTCCTCCTTCTGAGTTTTCCTCCCTTGCCCTCCATCTTGCCCCCGCACTTCACAGATAGATCCTCAGACAACTAATTGACTCACTGGGACTGGAAGAGGTCATCTAGTGTTACCTTCTGACTCTTACAGACGACAAGACCGGGCCTGGAAGGGGTATGAGAAGCACTGGAGGTCAGGCTAGTTTCTCCAAACGGTAGGGGGTGGGGACAACTTGGTGCAGCCCCCAGATGGAGAGTAGGAATATCAGGAAGGAAGCTATTTTCATTTCAGGATATAAGTTTTGCATACTTTTTCAAAATAAAGTTTTATTTTACAGTTTCATGTTTTTGTTTGTAAGTATTGTATAACATATATAGAGAGAGAGTCCCCTAGGGCCCTTTAAATCTATAAAATCCGACCTGTCCAAGGCTTGGATCAAGGTTTCACAGGGCGCTTTATTCCATCCCTTCCTGGTGAGCCAGAAAGGGCTTCTGCCCTGTTTTTGCCTCCCTGTTGGGCAACCTGTGACCATTAACTTTCTTACACCCACCAGCAGCTGGGGGCGGCCCCGGGGTGCCAGGTCACAAGTCAGGGAAGGAGGTTTATCCCTGAGCCCTTGGGAGCCCCATCGGACCTCTGCAGCTCAAGGCCATGGTCACAGTCTTCACACTCCTTGCGGGGGTCCTGCTCCCTTGCTGGGGCACCTTCCCGCAGTTTAAAAGGGGGTTGATGAAGGTGAGTTAAAAAGCACTTTGAACCTTCTACTGTAGTAGAGGGTGGTGGCCGAGGTGTTTCAGTCCTGCCAGAAGGCACCAGTTGGGTTTAGAGAGAGAAGTGGCGGTGGGGTGGGAACCACCCCAGACAGGGGATTTGTTTACAGGCCAGGCTGGAAGTTGATGTTTCCTAACCAACATCAAAACCCTGCCTTACCTCCCTGGTGGTTCTGGAGGTGAAAGAAAGTGGCCTTATGACCAGCACCATCCCCTCCCTTCATAGCCCAGCGCCAATGGGGACTGTTTCAGCTCTGGGCCCCTAACCATACCTTACACACCTGCTCCAGTTTCTCCCTTTCTTGGCCCCATGGACTCTTTGGCACAATGACTCTTTCTTCTGTTTTCCATCTTTCTCCCCACTCCCACCAGACTTTCTGCCCACACTCCTATTAAAAGTGTGATTTGGGAGTATTTGCTGGCTGGCACACAGGTCCCCCTTGAGGACCCACAGAAAGAAGCAAAGGGAAAACACTATATCTCCACCCCTCCTCTTCCCTGCTCCTCTGAGTGCTGTGGGGAAGAGGGGGTCTGGGGGCAGGGGAGCAGGCAGTGGGGGTGGGACTTGCGGTGGTCACCTCAGGTTTTTTTTCTTGGACCCCTGGGGCCTTGGCAATGCCAAGAACCCTCCCCCCGCCCTTCCACATAGCCAGGGAGCTAACTGGTGGCTCAAGGGTTGTCCCTACAGATGAATGAGGCTTGGTGCTCCCACCACTCTGAGTGCTTCAGTGACTGCTGCCTCGTGAACTTGGACTACGGTGGCACCTTCTGTGCCCCCAAGGCCAGAAGAGACATGGTGTGCTTGCCTCAGGTGAGGCTCTGGGGTGGGGCAACCCCTTCTGGCAAGTAGGGTGGGAAAGGTTCAAAAGAACCCATGTGGCTGCACCTGCTTTTTCACTCTCTGCTTGGGGTGCCCTTCTCCCTTCTCCACCTGGCAAACTCCTACTTGTCCTGTGATTATCAGGTACTCCCTCTGACAAGTCTTCTCTCCTTGGAATTCCCACACCTTCAGCCCCTACCCTCAGCAGTGTCCACCACTGCTTGGCACTCTTCAAGGGCAGGATTGCAGCATATTCATCCTTGAATCCCTGACCCCCCAGCTTAGTGCCTGCACATAGCAGCTACTCGATAAATGTTTGTTGAATGAATGAATGGATATCTCTACTCTAACATTACTGAGACAAAGCAAGTGGGAAAAGACCTCCATAGCCATTCCCACCTGCCTGCCACAATGACCTCACTTCTAGAGAGGACCGTAGCTTTGGAGCTGGACCTGAGTGTAAGTCCTGATTTTTCCACCCCCTGTCTTTGTGACCTCAGGCAGGTCACTTCTGTTCTCTGAGCCTTAGTCTCCTCATCTGTAAAATGGGGTTCAAGTACCTACGCCACAAGGCAGTCGGGAAGAGTATATGATCCCGGCAACAACGACAGTGCTCAGCTGAGCGTGCTTGTTACTAGCTGGTGGAGACTCAGGGAGCAAAATGTTGCTGCTCGATCTTCTCTCCTCTGGCCCTGGGCCCAAACTTTTGTAGGGAGGATGTGCTCCGCCTCCATGTTCCTGTCTGGGGAGCCGCCAGTGCCCTGAGGAACCAACCAGGCCTCTGCCCTGGCCCGACTCTGCCACTGAAGGGACAGGAAGATTTTTTTTCATTATGGGAACCTGATTTAACTTATTTCATTTAATCCTCATAATAACCCTAGGAGGTAGGTTATTATTATCCGCATTTGACAGATAAGGAAACTGAGACAAAGAAGCTCATTAAGTTGCCTAAGGCTGTAAAGTTATAAGCTGCAGAGCTGATATACCCCAGTTTGTCTCACCATCACTTGTTGCTGCTCCCCAAGAAGTTAAACCCCCTTTTTTCCTGTACCTTGATGATCCCCAATTCTCATGCTCATTTCCCACAGACCAAGGGAGCCACCAACATCATATGCCCCTGCCGACTGGGCTTGACTTGCATCCGGAAGGACCTGAACTGTCCTCGACGGTGCCATTTGATTTAGAGGAGGAGTGGGCTGGCCTCCGCCATTCTCCATCCCTCCCTCGGGGCCAGAGGCTTTGGTCGTCTCTACCTTGTTCAAAATCCAGTTCCTGAAACATTAAAGTCATTCCCTCACTCTGGCCTCTGTCTGAATTTTCTCAGAAAAGGAACCTGGTAGAGGTTGTTCCACTGGGGTGGGGGCAGGCGGCGGGTGACGTGAAAGAGCTTCCCATGGGCTTTGGCCTTGTCTGGAGGCATAGTGGCCTCTGGGCAGTAGTGTGGGAAGGGAGTGGGGTAGGAGTGTGGGTGAGAGGAGACTGGGTCCAGGAAGGGCTAAGTCTTGGGATAAAGGGCTCTGTGGGGGGGGGGGGGGGGGGGGGGGGGGGGGGGGGGGGGGGGGGGGGGGGGGGGGGGGGGGGGGGGGGGGGGGGGGGGGGGGGGGGGGGGGGGGGGGGGGGGGGCAGGACTGAGGAATGTGCCTGGAGAGCATACGTTGAAGTGTACAAGAATGAGTGTGTGGTGGGAGGGACTGAGATGGAGCATGTGAATACTTTGCAAAGGGGCAAAAGGGTGGAGGTCATTGAGAGAGTATTTATGAGAATGTGTGTGAAGTACGAATGCAGAAAGGAAATATAAATGCCTGTGGTTGGACAAGGGCCTGGTGCATTGATATCCCCACTCTCAGGTACGATCAATTCCATTTTATGGATAAAGAAATTGAGGTTCAGGGAGCTACATAACTTGTCCAAGATCACGTCATGGGAGTATCAGTGAGGACTCTTTCTGCTCCATGTATCAAACATTTTTTTTAAAAAGAGGGAGAGGTCAAGGGTATTTGATTTGAAGTTCCAACAAACCAGTAGCTGAGGTTGCTGCAGCTGTCTTCAGCCTCACAACGTTTCCATTGGCCAAAAATGTGCTAAACTGCCACCCAATGTGAAGTGTTCAGCAAACAATGGCAAGGCAGATCCAGCAGAAATGGACACCTGATTTCTATGACAAATATGGTAACGCTAATGGAGCCATGTTTGTGTTGCTACAGGGACATATGCGACAATGCAAATTGGAATAGAACGGAACCTGTGCCCTGTTGGCAAAAAGCCCCAAAGGAACGGAGAGGTCAGTAATCATCCCAGCTGGTGCAGTAACGAATTGTCTCAACACCAACTCATAACTGATGCCAAGTGGAAGCACTGTGTACCCATTAAAACATGGCATGATTAAAGAAATTAAGTACATTTGAAGCCTTCCAAAAAAAAAAGCCAAATTGGCCCAAAAGATGAGGGAATTCATTGGCAGTCAGAATTAGACATCCAGAGGCAAGGGCAGGCTGCCTGCCACTGCAAATGCCAATGCTCAAGAGGCAGGTGCTGCTATAAAGGGAAATGTTTTATTTTCAGGAGCCAGCCACCTGGAAGATGGGGCTCATGTCTCAAAGTCCATCTCTACCTCTCACTGGAAGCAGAGGGTTTTTAAGAGGGAAAGGGGAACGGAACAAAGAGATCAAGGAAGGGAATCGCAAAGTTCTCTACATGCAAACGAGCACAGTCCATTCTGATAAGGCAAGTGATGGTTCAGTGTGTGTCATCCTGGCTTCACGTCACCCTGGCTCCATGGCTGAATGAAGGTCAGTAAATGTTCCAGAAGCTGGGCAGCGTGAAAGTCAGAGTCTATATTTTTTGAAGTTAGTTCCTAAGATTCTTATAGAAACATGCTGTTCATCTCAAGCAGAGTCAGCATTTACAGAAGCACTGTCCAAAGAATGGTGGGGTGGGTTCCAAATTCCCACCATTACAATATTCCACTCTTACAGCCTCAGATCTGGCTAAATCCAGTGGGTTACAAATTCCCACCATTACAATATTCCACTCTTACAGCCTCAGATCTGGCTAAATCCAGTGGCTCCACAGCCCTCAGACAGGATTCCTTCCAGCAGCCACTAAGTTCCAGATGTCACCTAATAAAAACAGCTAGAATTTATAAGAAGCTACTATGTCCCAGACATTATGCTAAGTGCTTTCTAATCTGTATCAACTCATTGCTACAATAAGGTTATAGTAGGCACTACAATTGTCCTTATTTTACGAATAGGTTGTAAAGGCTTAGTCACCCTTCTCAAGGGCTTGTAGTAATGGGTGGGACTGGGGTTTGGACTCAGGCTGTCTCCATCTGCAGGGCAGGCTCTTAACCACAAGTCCACCTCCACGTACATATTATGCCTTCCTGAGAAAGGAAACATCTCTGTCCCAGGATTCTTAGTCAACACCCTAAGATAGATTGTTTTCGGGATTGACTTCGTCTGCAAACTAACCTCTGACTGAGCCATTGTGGTGCAATTTACTGATTGGCTGAGCCTGGGTCACATGCAGGGGTGGAGTCAGTACCTTGGGGTAAAACTAGAAGGACTTTGTGACCCTAAAGAGGCTCATCTGAGGGCAGAGGGGATAGATATCCCCATACACACTAGTCTGGAAGCCCTAGGTTGTTCTTTTACTCTACATAATCAAAGATGGCTGATCACTGGATCTGCCAGTCCCACATTCCAGTTAAAGAGAAGTGGGTAGAAGGACAGCAAATGCTCACTCTTCCTAAAAGGGCATGACCAAGAGCAACAGGAAGTATTTTCACATGGGAAAACTTAGTCACATGACTGCAGCTGGCTGCAAGGGACACTGGAAAAGCCAGTTTTCATCTGGGTATTCATGTGCCCAGCTTAAAGACAAAAAGGAGAACCTATAATGGGAATAACTTTCAGCCACAAAAGTCTTTACTATTATTTTAATAAAGCAAGAGAAACTTGGATGCCACTGCCTACAGCAAATGGGGTACTGCTAGGCAGCACTTTTTCTTTTTGTTTTTCTTTTTATTAAAAATATCCTCACCTGAAAATATGTTTATTGATTTTGGATAGAGGAAAGGAGAAAGAGAGAGGGACAGAAACATCCATGTGAGAAACATCCATTGGCTGCCCAGACCAGGGATAGAACCTGCAACCCAGCCCACACCATTTTGGTGGTGTACGGGAGGATGCTCCAAGCAACCAAGCCATCCGGCCAGGGCAGGCAACTCCTATAAAGTTGTGCATTCGTGCTTAACAACACCATCGGGAGGTGGGAGTGGAGGGGAGCACATGACCAGCAACTTCCCAGCAAGCCTTATGGTAACGCCCAATTGAGTCACTGTTGGAAAGATGGTAGAATTGTCAACAGCACTCAGGAGAGCAGCTGCCTATATCTGCATCCATGATCAAGACATGGCTTTCTTTTCTGTAGAGGGTGAACATGGTGAAAATTTTAAGATTTTTTTTTTAAAGGGGAAAATTTTGAGATTTCCTTCATAGTGGTATTATTACCCACCACAAATATTTGACCTCATGCCACCCTTAGGCTTAATAATGAGCTTTGTGGCAGGTGTGACTTTTCCCTTCCAAGTCCCCAGACTCATAAAGCACCCTGAATCCAGGCTTGAGAAATGGGAGAGTGACAGAGTAGGGAAAAGATTAAAGTACACTGACTATGCCCACCCTGGTGGGTTTGGAAGCAATGTGGGCCAGTCATCTTCCTGTTTGCCCTCCTCCTGCTCTGCTCTATTCCTGGAAACACATTTCCCAGTCATCTTGTCTTCTAGTTTCTAGGACTGGCTAAAGATAGAGGGGCAGGAGATGGGGCACCTTTCTTCCTTCTTTCCTTCCTTCTTTCCTTCCTTCCTTCCTTCCTTCCTTCCTTCCTTCCTTCCTTCCTTCCTTCCTTCCCTCCTTCCTTCCTTCCCTCCTTCTTTCTTTCTTTCTTTCTTTCTTTCTTTCTTTCTTTCTTTCTTTCTTTCTTTCTTTCTTCTTTCTTTTCTTTATTTCTAATTCTCACCTGAGGCATGATCATTGATTTCAGAGAGAAAAGAAGGGAAGGAGAAAAACACCAACGTGAGAAACATCCATAGGTTGCCTTTCACATGCACCCTGACCAGGGACCAAACCTTGTAACTTAGGCATGTGTTCCGATGCTCCAACCAACTGAGCCACACCAGCCAGGGTGTGGGTCACCTTCTGCTTCTTGTGATGTCACTAACAGTCCTCTAGTCTCCTTTCAGACGGCCCCTTCTCAGCAGTCCCCAGGGACTCCAGTCACATAGGCTCATTCATCACACTGTTTCTCCAGCAATAGAGACATTGGTGTCTTCCTGCTATGACTATCTTTCTGTTGCCTAGACATATTTTACAACTATTGCTCTTAAATAAAATAAAACATTCAACATACAAATAAAAGTATAGGAAGGCCCTGGCTGGTGGCACAGTAGATTGGTACCAGCCTGTGAAACCAAAAGTCGCAGGTTTGACTCCCAGTCAGGGCACAAAACTAGGGTGCAAGCCAAGTCTCCAGCCAGGTCCGTAGCTGGAGGCAGGTGAAAGGCAACCATACATCGATGCTTCTCTCCCTTTCTTCCTCCCTGTCCTTCTCTCTGGAAATAATTAATTTAAAAAAAATTTTTAAGTGTAGGAGATAGAGATTTTAATCAGCACTACAGAGAAAGCATCGCAAGGGAATAATGAAAGAACAGACTAAAGCAATCAATAGTAAAGCTTACCCCTTTTACCTTTTGCATAATGACTTAACTAGACTAACTTAGCAAAGAGAACTCCAGCTAACTGATCTGAAAGCAGACAAGCTATCCACAAACAGCCCTACAGAGCAAAGCTGATTCTGGAATGCCAGGCCCTCCTTAAATAGGCAGCATTCACTCGAACACAATTGTTTTGGAAAGAGAGCTGAGGATGGTAGTGACTTATGAAAAGTCTTTTAAATACTTTTACTTTGAAAAACTTTAAAACCAATAAAGACACTAAATCAAAGTTGTGCCAATGATATTTTGCATTGCTTTAAGTTAGTCATAATGAGTGGTCCTCTATAAATTCCCACTTTACCATATCTAAGAAACATTTACTGATTTTGTCTACCAAAGATCCATTGCTTTCTCTCTCTTGGTAACCCAGAATTTCCTGTAAGGGAATCAACCCCTTCCATTCTCAGTCCATGACATTGAGGGGTGCTGCATTCACATCAGAAACTGAATCCTCTAGGAGCAGAGACTGGGTCGGTGGTTTCTCCCATTGCTCTGGCTTCAGGAATAGGTTTGGGGGCACATGACCTCATTTGTCCAATCAGAGTGAAGATTAGGATTTGTACAAGTTACCAAAACGTAATACTTTCTCTTTCACTGGGCTTGAGCACGTGAGAAAGGGGGTCTGTGGTGTTGGCAGCCATCTTATCATGAATTGAACTCAAAATGATGCCAATGCAGAGGAGGCTGGAGCCTGGTTATAATGTTATTATTTTAGTCCCCAAAACAAGCTGTGCCTTAAGCCAGATAGCTCCACCACTGGACTTTTTAAGTTGCATAACCCAGTAAATTGATCTTTTTCCTTAACCACTTTGGGTTGGGTTTCTGTCACCTGTGATCAAGAAAGTCCTGATTGATTCTGTCCACTAGAAGATGAGGAGCTTTTCGGAAGGCCTGCAGAAGTGCTGCAGGCATGCGGATTTTCTCAAGAAACAGACTTATTGACATTCTATGATTTTTAAAAAGATTTATTTATTTACTTTTAGTGACAGGGGAAGGGAAGGAGACAGAGAGGGAGAGAAACATTGTTGTGTGAAAGAGAAACAGTCACCTGTCACACACCCCCAGCCAGGGACCTGGCCCGCAGCCCAGGCAGGTGCTCTGTCTAGGAATTGAGCTGGTGACCACACCACTGAGCCACACCAGCCAGGGCTTGATATTCAAATTGAAAGCCTCTGGGAGAAGGAAGTAGTATAAGAATGGAAACTAGAGTCCAATCTTCTCTCATTTGACAGCTCTTTGACTTTGGGGAAGTTTGGCAACCTCTCTGGGCCTTAGTTACCTCATCTGAGAGACAAAGTGTTCATTATGATGTTTATTAATAATAATACACAATTGGGCCCTGGCTGGTGGCACAGTGGATAAGGTGGTGGCCTGTGAACCACCCAAAGGTCTCTGGTTCAGTTCCCAGTCAGGGCACATAACCAGGTTGCAAGCCAGGTCTCCAACCAGGTCCGTAGCTGGAGGCAGGTGAAAGGCAACTGTACATTGATGTCTCTCTTCTTCTCTGCCTCTCTCCCTCCCTTCCCCTCTCTCTAAAAATAATAAACAAAATATTAAAAAATAATAATGCACAATTGGATTGGATGAATCTTTTGAAATCCCTCTAAGTCTGAGATATCCTGATTTTAAAGATGATAACAGTTTCTGTTTATTGGGTATCTACTCTATGTGAAGCACAATACCTGCTATTTAAGCATCACATGATTCTTATGATGTACTGTCATTATCCCACATTTTGCAGATGGGGAAACTGAGTCTCAAAGAAGTTATAAAGTCTGCTCAAGATCACAAGCCCATAAGCAACAGAGCTAGGACTGAACCCAGGTCTTGTCAGAGTCCAAGCACAGAGACTCGACTGTGTGACGGCAGCAAGAGGAACCCAGCAAGTGGTCCAGGGTGCAGCTGCCGCCACCCTGGGAGAACTTCCATCCCGTCCCCTTGTTTGCTCCTCAGTTGCTTTGGCCTGGGAGCCTGCCAGCCTCTCCTGTCAGTGCTTGACCTGGGCACTCACCCCTCACTACCTACCCTGCAGGCCTTAGTCACGTGGCAGTCACATGGCAGAGTGGGCTATTAACTGTACCTTAGAAATGTCCCCTCTCCTCTGGGCCACAATTTGGAGGTTGCTGCTCTGGTCCTCCTCCTCCTCCTCTCTGTTTTCTTCCTTCTTGCCAGCAGCTTGTTTTTAAAGGCACAGCAAACCAGAACTTTGGGACGGAGCCTAGAGGGTACAGTCACCTCCTCTGCCACCATCCTAAGAACAAAACCGTTAGGGGAGGTCACTGGGCCCAGAAGCTGATGTGGGGAAAAGCGGAAAGTGAAGGGCAGCAGGGAGTGTTGGGTGGAGGATGTCTGGGAGGCAAATAAAACTCATCCAAGCTAGTCATGGGAGCTGTGCCAGGGCAGAGCCAGGCGCTGCCACTCAGGGGTGAATCTGACATGGCGCACCCCCCACCCCCCACCCCCCACTCACATTTGATAAGAGAGACATCCATTCATTCATCCATACATTTCTGACCACCTATATAGGTGAAGTGTTTTTCTAGATGCTAGGGTTAGGGCTATGAGCACAACACAAAAAAATCCTTGTCCTTGTAGACCTGACATTCTTCTGTAGAAGGCACATGAGTAAAATATTAATATATCTCAGGCGATTAACACCTGAGGACAAAGAAAATAAGGAAGAGGCTTGAGGAGTGGTGGTGTGAAGAGAGGTTACAGTTTTAGATGGGGTGCTTAGGGGAGACCATACTAATGAAAGAACTACCTCACTCCAAGGGAGCCAGGCAGGCAGATATCTGGGAAAAGAGCATCCCATGTGGAGAGAAGGGCAAGGGCAGAGGTCTGGACATGGAACCATGCCCGGCAGTTTCAAGGACTAACAAGAATGAGAGAGAATGGAAATAGGAAGAGATGAGTCCAGACAGATAAGAGGACAGAGCATTATAATACATTCATTTATTCAGCTGTTCTGCAGTCACACCTACTATGTGTGAGGACTTTAATTCTAGAAGCTAAGAAATATCACTTTGAACAAGACTGTGAAAGATCCCTGAGGTTCTAGGAGGGGGTGAGAAAACTTTTTAAAAAGAAAAGAAATAAAGATGGTAATAGCAGAGTCAGCACTGTGAAGCAGGTGATGGGGGCTGCGCTAACCTGAGGCTGGGAGAGGGAGGCGGCCAGACAGAGTTCATAGGGCAGGGTGTTCTGGACAGAGGAACCAGCCTGACTGGGTGCGGAGCTGCAGGGGATGCACACAAGAGAGACAGAGGGAGAGGCTCCAGGAGAAGGGGTCGGCAAGTGATCTAGTGATAGGCAGCCAGACCTGGAATGAGTAGCCCTGCAGGTCTCATAAAGAATTCCCACATCTAAATGCTCCGGGGTGTCCTTGGAGGTTCTGAAGTACCCAAATGGTGTAATGAGATTTGCCTTTAAAAAATATATTCTGCTGGCTGTTTTGGGAAGAACAGGTGACTAGAGAAGATTGGGGGAGGGGAGGGAGAAGATGAGAATGTCGGATGTGGAGGTGTGGGGACTGGGGTGGGTTATTGGCAAGGGTGGAAGAGGCTATTTATTGCCAATCCAGTCCTCCTTTCCTGCTTTATTTTCTTTATAGCACTTCATCATACACAATAGATATATCATACTCATTACAATTGTTAATTAATAATTACATACAGTATAATTCCCAAATCCTTTTCTTTTCAGAGATTTTTAAAAAATATTTTAGTTATTATTTTTAGAGAGAAGGGAAGGGAGGGAGGCAGAGAGGGAGAAAGATATCAACGTATGGTTGCCTTTCACCTGCCTCCAGCTACGGACCTGGCTGGAGACCTGGCTGGAGATCTGGCTGAAGACCTGGCTGGAGACCTGGCTGGAGACCTGGCTGGAGACCTGGTTATGTGCCCTGGCTGGGAATCGAACCAGCGATCTTGGGTTCACAGGCCAGCGCCTTGTCCACTGTGCCACCAGCCAGGGCTCTTCTTTAGAGAATTTTTTTGTTTATTTGAACCAAACTGGTGATATATGTTGAGGAGCATTAACTCAAATGGCCTTGCCAAATCTTGATTTATGTTAAAATCAATGCATTTTAAACCTGTGCAAACACCCTTGTAATCATCACCCAGATCAATTTACAGAGCATTTCCAGGCCCCCAGAAGGTTCCTTCCGGCTTGCTGCCAGTTAATCATTGCAAAGGGAACACTCCATCATCGTAGATTAGTGTTGGCTGGTTTTTATTTTAATATATATTTTTAATTCTGGTTTTCTTTTTAAAGACTTAAAAAATCTTCACCTGAGACATGTGTATTGACTTGAGGGAGAAAGAGAGAAACGTGGATGTGAGAGGGAAACATGGATGAGAGAGAAACATCAGTTGGTTGCCACTAGCACAGGCCCTGACAGGGGATGTAACCCACAGCACAGGTATACTTCCTGATCAGGAATTGAACTTGCAGCCTTTTTGGTGCATGTTTGAACAACACTCCAACAGGCTAGTGCTGCCTGTTTTCGAACTCTTATAATGGAATCACACATTATTATTATTATTATTATTAATTAAATTTTTGCCAAATTTGTGCCACCCTATCTATTTCACTTACGTACTTGTGATCTGTCTTCTCACCTATTGCTGCGCTTGTCCAATAGTGTAGTCACCAGTCACAGTTTCTTAAATGAAAATTAAACAAAATTTAAAATTCAGTTCCTTAGTCACACTAATCGCATTTTAAGTGCTTGATAGCACATGTGGTCTGTTACTATAAGGTGGGACCATGAGGGAAAAGCACACTTTCATCACTGCAGACAGTTCAATTGGCCTGCTGCTCCAGATTGCCGGCTCCAGCGACCAAGCATTTGTTTGTTTGGTTCCCAGCTGTACCCCCAGTCCTGGGAACTGTGACACAGTAGAGGCTCAGCATTTGCTGGTTAAATGGCTACTGCACTGTCCAACAGAGAGGAAGCGGTTGGCAATGATAGATAAGCCAGTGTCCTCAGCTCCAGCTTTGGGAGTCATTGATATGTGTTTGCATGGGTGGGGAGGAGTGAGTGGCATCCCAGCTCAGGTGAAAAGGGAGGTAGGAGTTTGCAGAAGGAGCTGAACAGCAAAGGCAGACAGGTCTGATACCCCTGATGTGTGCTGGGGGAGGATGAACCTATTTTGTGGACACTAGAAGCATACCTGTAAACACTGTTCAGTTCCTCTAGGCACAAGTCAGGCACTCTCTTTCCTCACCTCCTATCCCCCTGGTCCCCAACTAGAGATGGTCCAGCCTGGTGGCAGTGAGAGTGGTGATGAGGACTCAAGGTGGGTCCCCACCTCAGGGATTGGGCATCCATGTTGAGGGTGTGAGGTGCAGTGAAGCTTCCCTTTCTAACATGGGTTCATGTTCTCCAAGGTTCATCTCAGCAAACCCTGAAAGTAGCACTGTAAATGGGAACAGATAGAAGTTTTAGCCCAATTCATGGTTCTACTCTAAAGCAGATTCTCCACGCCCCCCACCCCGCCCCTTATCCACAGCCCCAGGAGTTCTGCTGTGGCCCCAGGTTTTCCTGGCTATAGGTGGGCTAAGGTAGCCTCTGAGCTGGGTGTGCAGGAGAGGGGAGTTGATTTGCCCAAGAAATGATTTACAAAAGACAGGGGTCATCATGGAGGAGGCAACCAGAGGCACAGACTCCCAGTAGCTGGATGAAGAGGTCCTTTATGCTCAGGCTTCTCAGCTGTGTGCAAACAAAAGGGCCCCAGCTGGGCGGGGGTTGCAATAGGAGCTGCCGCTCAGACTGAGAGCAGAACAGCAACTGAGATCTCAAGGTCGAAGTCCTGCCTTTCCCAGACGTTCCTCGGCCTGTATAATAAGTGTCCCTGCCTGCTGGACCTGACTCCTGTATTTCCAAAGAATGAAAAATCATTTAAAATTATCTACAGCCATTGTAAGAAAATTGAAATAAAGAAGACAGCTAAGAAGTTTTTCTAATGCTCCTCTTCCTTGCCTCCTGCCCCTCCTCCACCCAGTCCAGGTCTACCAGGAACTGTGGGTTCCTGCCCCTGGGCCCCAAAGTTGCTACCAATAGGGGAAGGGCAGCGGGGGAGGGAAGGATAGCGCACCATCTTTGAAATAGAGAGCTTTCATCATTTGCTGCCTTGGAGGTGGGGGTTGGGTATGGGACAAGTTCCTGGGGCAGTGGGGAGGTGGGGAGGCGGTGCAGGAGGAAACCAGAAGGAATCCTCTTGGGCTTGGGGCTGTTGAAAAATGTTAGCAGCCACCAAACCAGTGCCAACAAGAGTCCCCTATCTGGGATGTAGTAAAAGGAGAAATTTCAGTCAGATGAACAGTTTGCACACCTCGGAGATGCATCTTTCAGAGGAAACTAAAAGTACCCTTTGCTGAGACAAAGAGGAGGCCTGCTTTCATCAAGCTTTCACCTAATCCCTGATTGGTCTATTTTTGTGCAAACCAGGGCTCCAAATTTGCAAAGTCTTACTGGTCCAAATAGCACAGCCCTAATTGGTCAGAATCGTATGTTCTGATTGGTCATTATGCAGGTGCTCTGATTGGTCAGTAAAAATGTTTTGGTTGAAAGACAATTCCAGGAATTCCTTTATAAGGGTTGGCTCAGCCCACAGCAACACAGTACAGAAAGGTGGCAGTTCAGTCTGTAGCTTTGCCCTGAAATGCAGATGGGTGAGAAGCCCCTGTCAGAAATGGCTGCTAGACTCTGGTCATGAGTTTGTTTGCCCAACAAATTGCCAGGAGTCCTTTTTGGCAGATGTATTCCTTCTCAAGGTCAACAGTGCCAGTCCTTTGTTGAATAAAAGTCCTGCAGAGGAGGACTTTATCTGGCTTTAGCCCACTCCATGGTAAGTTCAGTTTACACCTAAGCTCTTGGTTCTCTGACCTTAAATTTCAGAAATGTGAAAGAAAGTGTACAAAACAAATGTGTGTATCAAGAAGCAAATGTTTATTGAGTACTGACTAGATGCCAGCAGCCTTACACACATGATCTCATTTAATCCTACAAAAACCCTAAGATCACCCTATAGGTGGGGAAGCAAAGGGATCAGGCAATGTCCACATAAGAAACATCCAAACCTGCAGAGAATTTTTTTTTTAAAGATTTTATTTCATTATTTCTAGAAAGAGGGGAAGGGAGAGAAGCAGAGAGGGAGAGAGAGAGACATTAATGTATGGTTGCCCTCCACCTGCCCCCAGCCACAGACCTGACTGAAGACCTGTTTTGCAACCTTGTTATGTGCCCTGGCTGGGGAATCGAACCTGCAACCTTTGGGTTCGCAGGCTGGCGCCTTATCCACTGTGCTACCAGCCAGGGCCCTGTAGAGAATTTTTATAAGAATTTATTTGAGTCAAATTGAGGGCAATTGCCAGGAAGCAAGATCTTTTTTTTTTTTTTTCATATTTCAGGAGCATAGCTAGTTCTATTTTTTTTTTTTTAATTTTATTGTTGTTGTATTACATCCATCCCCTTTTTGCTCCCCTCTGTCCCCCTCCCCACCCACCCTTTCCCCCCAAAGTCAATCCCACCTGTTGTCCATGTCCATGGTTCCTTTATACTAGGTTCTTGTCTAAGCTGCTCCCCTTCTTTGCTGAGATCTTAAATGACTGACAGCAGAGGAGGAAACTAAGGAAGATTTAAATGAAGTTAGGAAAAAGCAAAGTGGAGATTGGATTACAGTAGTGATTTTCAACTGATGTATCACAAGAATGTTTAAAGCATTCTATACTTGGCTATTTAGTCAAGGGCACTGACCTCTTTTCCCTGAGATTGTCAAATGAAAAAAGGACAACAAATACAACAATAGCTGTCTGGTGTGAATGCCTGTCTTGAACCTTAAATATATGTATAGGCCATGTAATTCTTTCTTTCTTTCTTTCTTTCGAGAGAGAAAATGAGGGAGAAAGAGAGGGAGAGAAACATTGACTGGTTGTCTCTCATGTGCTCCCAACCAGGGACCTGGCTTGCAAACTAGGCATGTGCCCTGACCTGAAAGACCTGCAGCCTTTTGGTTTGCAGTATGATGACCAACCCACTAAGCCATGCCTGTCAGGGTGAGTTGCATCTTATTGGTCCATGGCAAAATAAGGTTTTGGTACCAAGGTAGTTCTTGGTATCAAAAATTCTTATATACAAGTGTAGGCACCTGATTTTAAAAAGCTACTTTGGAGCAAAAAGGGTAGGTAATAACTATTATTATTTTTTGTAAATCAATCAAAATTATACCTATTTTGTGTCAGACCAGCAAAAAATACAATATACTTTTTGATGTGCACCAGAATTTTAGTGATTAGCTTATGTGTGCCATGAGATGAAAAGGCTTGAAATTCAGTGGATTACACAGGATAGTTAACAAGGGGGTGGCTCCCTTGAAGGTTATTATGCCTCCAAAGGGGTCTGGAAAGAAGGCCTGCTTCTAGTATTGGGAAGGTGTGCTAACCTAGATTCAGAAGAATGATGCTTAAGGCAAAGATAAACCTTTCATAGTCCATCAACACATGCCAACACCTTCTATCTCTAGACTTCTTCTTTTTTTAAGATTTTATTTTTATTTTATTTATTTATTTTTAAGATTTTTATTTCCTTATTTTTAGAAAGAGGGGAAGGGAGAGAGGCAGAGAGGGAGAGAGACATCAATGTATGGTTGCTTTTCACCTGCCTCCAGCCACAGACCTGACTGGAGACCTGGTTTGCAACCTTGTTATGTGCCCTGGCTGGGGAATTGAACCTGCAACCTTTGCGTTCGCAGGCCGGTGCCTTATCCACTGTTCTACCAGCCAGGGTTAGATTTTATTTATTTTTAGAGAGAGAAAGAGAGAGACATCAGTGTATGGTTGCCTTTCACCTGCTTCCAGCTACTGATCTGACTGGAGACCTGGCTTTCAACCTGGTTATGTGCCCTGGCTGGGAATCAAACCAGCGAACTTTGGGTTCGCAGGCTGGTGCCTTATCCACTGTGCCCTAGACTTCTTGATTCATGAAAAATATACACCCCTATTTGTTTAAACCATAATTACTTGGATTTTTTGTAATAGCTGAATATAGTCCTAATTCATAAATCTAATGGTTACTCAGAGGTTTCATTGATCCCAGAACTACAGAATCCCGGGGCTGGGAGAACATTTCAATTTTATTTAGTTTACTCTCCCACAGCGTCTGTGTGAATCTCCTCTCCAGTGTCTCTACCAAGGGGCCAGTGAATCTCTACTTGCCCATCTTAGAGGTGGGGCCCCCAGGTCTCATGGCTCAAGGGTATGAAATTTTTATATTAAGCCAAAACGAAATTCCCTGCAGTTCCACCCAATTGTCTTGGTTTGGGTATGTGGGGAGAAAAACAGGGAATTGTAAGAAGGGGGTAGGGTTTAGTGACAACTTTTCTAATTCTGTGACTTTGAGCAAGGTACTTAACTTCTCTAAACTTTAGTCTCTTTTACATCTGAAGTGGAGACAATAAAACCACCCAGGGTCATTGTGAGGATTGGATTTGTGAGTACTATAAGCTCATGGCAATGTTAATGGTCTGATCCTTCACATCTGGGTTGTCTGCTGGTTCTTGCATCAGAGAGTTGGGCCCAGAAAAGCGGTGTGAGCTCAGCACAAGGGGCAGGTATGCTTTAATGCAGGGCAAAGAATATGGGTCATTATTACTTCCCACCAAAGGGGTGTGTGTGTGCATGCCTGTCTGTCTTGCCTGAGAACTCGAGGGGCAAGGAGGGCACCTCAGGAAGGTGTGATTGCTTCCCAGCAATGGAGAGATTCTCTTCCCTACAACCTTGTCCCCAGTCAGTGCAGCCTCATCTTGCCCATCTGACCTGTTTGATGCCTGCCCTGATGGGGCAAAGCCTTGATGGAAGAAACATCAAGAAAGGTGCCAACTCAGCAATAACATACAGGAGCCTAGGGGAGGTTTGCAGGAGGGGCTTTAATTGCCAAGAATCCAATCAGAAAACAGAGGTTCTGGTCAAGGGGATGGTCAGCCAGGGAGAGGTGGTAAAGAACTGTTCTGGGCTGGGTGGTTGGTTTCACTCCTTGGAGCGTCCAGCATCTTGGCAGACACCGAAGTTCGTGTTGGTGATGGAACCCACGATGGACTTGTCCACCTCGCAGGTCAGGCCCCGCTCACAAGGACACTTGTAGTAAACCCCATAGAGTGTCTGCAGAGACATGGAGCCAGGGGAGTCACAGGCGTGGGGGCCTACTTTGTGCATCATTTGCCTTGGGCCTGACCCCAGGAACCAGTGGGCAATCCATCTTTTCAGATGGTGCTTCTCCTCCTGATTGTCCACCACCCACCCCTGCCCCCCAGGGGACCCGGGGCCCTGGAGAACTTGGGTTCTGGTTCCTACTCTTGCTCATTTGCTCTTATTAATTCGGTATCTCTGGGGAGCCTCTTTTTACCCATCTATGAAATGGGGATACCAAATCCCTACCCCCCACTCACCTCTGGTCAGTTGTGAGAGATCATGGGATGGGGAAGTGCTTTGAAGCCTGTTGACCTTCCTCTCTTGTCTCAAGATCTAGGCTGACCCTCCTCCATGACCCCATCCCCCAGCCTCCAGGGCCATCCGGCTCAGGGCTGCCCTACACATACACACACACATTCTTCCACACTCACCTTGGCAGAGCACTCACTATTCTCGCTGGCCTTGGGTGCGCAGCGGGCCAGGCTCATCCCACTTGTCCGGTGGCAGCATTTGCTCTTGCACTGGGCGCTGTTCAAGCAGAGCTCGCCTTCTTCCTGCCGGGGCAGCCGTCAGCCAGGACCCCTCCCTCCTCAGGCTCCGCCCTGACAGTCCCCTCCTGCCCACCCTACCTGCACCCCAGTGAAATGGGCAGTGAGGTGAGGAGAAGCAGGGTACCCTGTTCTAGTGCCAGCCGCCCTACCAACTCTCTGGGTGACCCTGGGAAAGTCACTGGCCCACCCTCTGCTTCAGTGTTCCCAAAGAAGGTGCACAAGTGGCCCCAAACAGGGGCTCCAAACCTCTCTGGCTCCCACACCCTTTGACAATGGAGACTGTAAATTATAGGCCATCTCCTTGGAAAACTCCTTCCCCACGCAGACTTTTGCACATCATCTTAGGGGCATCCTTAGGGGCCCACGAATGGCACCAAATTAAGAACCTCTGGACTAGATGGGTGGCCTCAAGAGGCTTTTCCAGGTCTGCCCTCGGGGAGGCAGTGTGGTACAGTGGGGAGAGCAAGGCTCTGGAGCTGAGCCCTGGGCTCCACCCCTGCTCAATATACACTGTCTGTGTGACCTCAGGCAGGTTGCTTAACCTTCCTCCAGCCCAGCTTTCCTGGAAACAGCCTTGACAATAATAGTACCTGTCTCTGGTGGTTAGTGCGAGAATTGAATGAGTAAATATTCATGAGGTCTTTAGAACGGTGTCTGGCAAGCTGGAAGTATGCACTGTAGGTCCAAGCCAGAATCCCTGAGGGAACTTTTTAAACCACTGGGCTCTGAGCCAGGGTTTCCAGCGGGGGACACCTATGGCTCTGGATTTTTTAAAGCTCCCTTAGCCAGGTCAAACCACTGCATTGTGCATGTGCCATGCTAATCAGTCTTTTCTCGGGTCCCTGGGAAGAGGCGCAGGACAGGCCACTAGCAGTAAAGGAAGAGATGCCTCACCTCCCAGCCCTCTGGCAGCCCCAGGTGGGGACATCAGAGGTCAAGAACCAAGCTTAAAATAATTTCCACCTTGGAGTCCAGATGACTCCTGCCCTTAAGTGCCTCTTACCAGGTTGACAATGATTCCCCGGGGATCGGGCACTGCATAAGCCACTGCAAGGGTGATGAGCAGAAGGACAAGAATCTTCTCCATGGTGAGTGGGCACAGCTAGCCAGTAGGACAGATGGTGGAAGAGCCAGTGGGGTGTTGGGGCTATAAAAGGGACCCTGTCCACGTGTGATCCACCTTCCCCATCTCACAGGGCCAGCCGTGAGCAGAGGCCCAGCTGTGGCCAAGTTGCTGAGGGGAGGAGGGCCTGATAAAGTAAGTGGCTGGCACCTGGGCACCTGGCACCTTTCCTATGTGGGGGGATGGGGATGTGGTGAGAGTGCATCATAGTTAAGAGTGTGGACTCTGGAACATTAGCTGGACAAGTCATCTGTTCTGACTCTCTGTTTCCTTACCTGTCAAGTGAGGATAATCTCAAGAGCTATAAGGTTTCGGTGAATTAATGTATATAGCACATATTAATAGCTAGCTAGCTAGAGCTTAGGAAAGGGCTTGGCACCTACAAGCCGCGTGTTAGCTGCTATTATCATTGCTGTCACTCACCTCTAGTGCCCTCAGCTCCTCTGCAGGGCTGGCACTAGGGTGAGGCAAGAGAGGCACCCAGGGTGTAAGCACCTTCTTAAAATGTTATCCTAGGCCCCTCTCTTGCCTCACTCCAGCCTGGCCCTGCTTTCGGCCTCACCCAAACCCGGGTATCTGGCAGTGTCAGGCTCAGGTGCGCGGGGGACCCAGCCTCCCCGGTTCTCAACCTTCCCAGCCTCCTCCCCCTCACCCCCCGTGGGGATTTTAGGGCAGGCCCAGGTCCCTGTGGCTCCTCATGGCCAGGGAATGGTTCTCGCTCTGGGTGTGCCTCTTCCCGCTCTTATGCCAGGAGGCTGTCTCCTAAAGTAATTTCAGAGGCCCTTAGGAAGTCCTTCCCAGATGATTCTCTCCACTTTCTTTTTCTTTTTAAAATTTGACTTAATATCTGCAAGTCCAGCATGGAAGACTCACTCCTTTAGTTAAGGCTTCCACTCACCCTGCCCCCTATCCAAGGCCATGTGTGAGTGGGAGGAAGTCTGTGAGCCTCAGGTGTCCCAGGGGCTGTGGGCTGGGAAGGGTGCAGCTGCCTGGGTGTGCTCAGGTGTGGGACCTGAGCAGCTTTCCCAGGATGACTGGTCCTTGCAGCCAGGACCCCCTCCCCCAGCCCAGGGGGTGGAAAACGGCTCCATAGTGGAGGTGCCAGATTGGGTTGCCTCCAGCACAGCTCCGATCCAGACTTGGTTTCAAAGTTCAGCACTAACTAGCTACATGACCTTGGACAAGTTATTTAAATTTGTAAGCTCCCTGGGGCTGGTTCTCTAGCTAAGGAGGATGAGGGCTCCTTCATCAGGCTAGGATTCAATAAGACAGTGTATGTGGTGAAGCAAAACGAGTGGGCACAGAGGGTGTTATGCTAAGTGAAATAAGTCAGACAGAGAGAGACAAATACCACAATTTCACTTATAAGTGGAATCTAACAAAACAAAACAAACAAACTTACAAACTCAGAGAACAGACTGATGGTTGCCAGAAAGGAAGGGGGACGGGGGGCGGTTGAGGGACTGAGTGAACAAGATGAAGGGATTAAGAAGTACAAATAGGCAGTTACAGTCACAGAATTTAAAGCACAGCCTAGGCTATATAGTCAAAAATATAGGAAAAACTGCCAGGAAGGTATTAGACTTATGGGAATCACTTTGTAAGTTGTGCAAATGTCTAATCACTATGCTGTACACCTGAAACTAATATAATGTTGACTGCCAACTGTAAATGAAAAATAAACTAAAATTAACATTAGAAAAAGGCAGCATACGTAGAACCCCTGTGGAAGTGCCTGGAGCAGTGGGTGCTCACCTGAGTCCCGCTACACCTTCCCCTCCCCAGCACCACTGGAGGACGGAACAGAAGGGAGCAGCTGCAGGAACCAGCCAGGAGCCTCTGAAAATGAGAGAACCCCAGCCAATTCTGGAAACATGGAAATATCGCTGATAAAAGGAACACTGTCCTCTCTTATTTTTATGGAACTCAGTATTTAAAACCATCCTTTCCATGAGCTCACCCTGGTGCCTTCTGCTCCCTCCAGCCCCCTCATCCCAACACTGCTGTGAGCTGAGCCACAGGGAGGCTAATTGAGGTTCCCTTTTCACAAGTCAAGACTGGGAGGCCGGGAAGGAAGAAGGAAAGGAGGGGCTCTTGCTAGCTGTGAATGAAGCTTTGAAACCTATCCTTCTTATCTCCAGTCCCTCACTGCCAACGTCCCAAGGAGTAAGAATGGAGTTCTTTCCATGACAAGTGAACAGCATGGCAAAGAGAACGGTTGGCATTTTTGGGGCCTTCCAAAATGTTAAGAAAGAATTAAGTGCTTTCTGTACTGTAATCTCATAAGGTTTAACCATCTCACCCCCCAATATAAGGAGTATTATGCTTTGGGTTTTCCCTTTCAAAAAAGAACTGCGTTATGGTTCCCACGTGCAGTCATATGGGTTTTACTCACAGGCATGAGTGAGAAAAGCCATAGACAAATGAATACAGACTGTGATTCTATTTCCATGAAGTTCAAGGAGAGGCAGAACAACCTATGATAATAAAAATCTTCATCTTCAGGGTTGCCTCTGGGAGGGATACTGACTGGGAGGGGGCAGGGGGGTACCTTCTGGAGTGTTGAAATTGTTCTAAATTTTGATATAGGATATTGGTAGCACATATGTAAAAATCCACCTACTCGGGTACTTAAGATTTGAGTATTTTACTGTATTTAATGTAGACACTGCACCTCAATTAAAGAACAAACAAAAAATGGAGCAAAATTCTTCCTGGTCAAGGGTTGTATCAAGACCCTTTGTGTGTGTGTGTGTGGGGGGGGGTCTTCAGTTTTTGTTTTTGTTTTTTTAATTTAATTTTATTGTTGTATTATATCCACCCATTTTACTCCCCTCTTCCTCACCACCCATTACCCCCCAAAGTCAATCCCACCTGTTGTCCATGTCCATGATTCCTCCATACTAGGTTCTTGCCTAAACTGCTCCCCTTCCTTGCCTCTTCCTCCTCCCTCCCCCAATTCCCTTCCCCCTGACACTGAAGGCCTATTCACTGTATTCATATATTTGGTTCTGTTTTGCTTGTTGTTAGTTTTGTTCATTATTTTCCTGTAATGGGTGAGATCATATGGTATTTGTCCTTCATTGACTGGCTTATTTCACTAAGCATAATACTTTCTAGTTCCATCCATGTCGTTGAAAAGATTAGGAGTTCCTTCTGCCTTTCTGCTGTGTAGTATTCCATCGTGTAAATGTACCAAAGTTTTTTGATCCAATCATCCACTGATGGGCACTTAGGCTATTTCCAGCACTTGGCTATTGTAAATAGTGTTGCTATGAACATAGAGGTACATAGGTTCTTATGAATTGATGTTTCAGGATTCTTTGGGTATAGTCCTAGTAGTAGAATTGCTGGATCAAAAGACAGTTCCAGTTTTAGTTTTTTGAGGAAACTCCATACTGTTTTCCACAGTGGCCGCACCAGCCTGCATTCCCACCAACAGTGTACAAGGTTTCCCTTTGCCCCGCATCATCTCCAACACTTGTCTGTTGATTTGTTGATGATTGCCATTCTGACAGGTGTGAGGTGTTATCTTATTGTGGTTTTAATTTGCATCTCTCTGATGACTAGTGATGTTGAGCATTCTTTCATATGCCTCTGGGCCTTTTGTATATCTTCTTCAGTGAGTTGTCTATTCAGGTCTTTTGCCCATTTTTAAATTGGGCTGTCTGTCTCCCTGGTGTTGAGTCACATTAGTTCTTTATATATTTTGGAGATCAAACCCTTGTCTGAGGTACCATTGGCAATTATGTTTTCCCATACAGTTGGTTCCCTTTGAATTTTGCTGATATTTTCTTTAGCTGAACAGAAACTTTTCAGTTTGATATAGTCCCATTTGTTTATTTGTTCTTTTATTTCCTTTGCCCTTGGTGAAGTATCAGTAAACATATTTCTGTGTAGGATATTAAAAAGTTTACTGCCTATATTTTTCTTCAGGACCTTTATGGCAGCACTGCTTATGTTTAAATCCTTTATCCATCTTGAGTTTATTCTGGTGTATTGTGTAAGTTGGTGGTCTAGTTTTATCTTTTTGCATGTTGCTGTTCAGTTCTCCCAACACCACATGTTGAAGAGACTGTTTTTACTCCATCTTATGTTCCTTCCCCCTTTGTCGAATATTAGTTGGCCATAGAGTCCTGGGTTAATTTCTGGGCTCACTATTCTGTTCCATTGATCTATATGTTTATTCTTATGCCAGTACCAGATAGTTTTGATGACAGTAGCCTTGGGGTCTTCAGTTTTAATGGGCCTGTTTTGCCTGCCCCCAGGAATGACTCTTAATAACAGAGTTTGGTGAAAAGAAAAGATATTTTGTTTATTTGAAGGTTATGCAAACTTATATTAAAGGGACAACTGTACCATTAAATTCCACTTCCTTTAAAACACCCAAATTATATTAAAAACACCCAACATACAATTCTGTCCAATTAGGCTAGCTTTCAAATAGTCAAGCAAGTGGTACCATTTTTCAGAAACACAAGGACAGTTCACAGCTTAGCATTCCAATTATAAACTCAAAGTTCCTGGCAGCTGCTATACCCAATTAAAGGAGGATCTTGTGCACACTCCCCAACTCTCATACCACAGGTAATTCCCTATTGCTGCATAAGCTGTATGTTCTATATGTTTCCCTTTCTCTCCTTTGCTCCCCCTCCCAAACCAGGTGAGTTCTTTCCTGTTTCTCAGGCTGCATGTCTGTCTGTGGGTCCTCCAGAAGAGAGAGATGATCTGTCTGCAGGTCCTCCAGGAGGGAGGGAGGGATGAAGGGAGGGAGGGAGGGAGGGGGGGGAGAGAGAGAGAGAGAGAGAGCATGTCTGCCACCCTATTTTAAGCCATAATGGTGGCCTATGATACAGTGGTTACCAATTGGGGCCACCTGTGAAATCTTGCACAGCCCTATAAATTCTTTCATCACCATTCTATGGTCAAAAACCTCTCCCATCTTCTGGGGGAAGAGGTTTATCCACTCATTTGCATAACCGAGATACTAGCTACCAGCCATAGCTACTAGCTACTAGCCATGCAAAGTACCTCCCTGTGGAAAACATGGCTGTACTTTAAAGAGTAGGGGATTTTGCCTTTCTCCCACTCCTTAATAGTTTCACCACCTGGGATGCTGATGATTGAGGTAAGGTCATGCCTCCTGCTGAGTGGGGTTGGGACGCAGTGGCTTTAGACCTAGAAATGTGGTCAGCTCCTTGTAGGTGTCTCCCAGTCTCCATCACTCAAGATGTGTCCCAGACCCATGAGGGTAGGCCTCAGGCAGCCATCCTGGGACATGAGCCTGTCTTTGATCCCCACCACAACATACCAGACAGGGATGGACCTCTGATCCAAGTGCCTCTCCTAGGAAGTACACTGCCCAAAAGCTCACCCTCAAGCTGATCTGAAACATGGAACTAGGGAAGCCCAGAAAGGCAGTTTTCTGAAGATCTGGTTAGCAGAGGGAAGGAAGGATTGATTTGCTTTCCAGGAAGAAGCAGCTGGCAACCATGCCCTGACCTCTGGCTGAAGCTCAGGGTCCTGGTCACACACGCACACACACACACACACACATACACATACATACACACACACACACCCTCCCTTCCTATGGTAGGCTGCATTCTTGCCCCTTTGGGACCTGAAACTCTCCTATGTTCCTGTAATACACTCCCTTTGCTTAAACCACAAATACAGACCTCTCAATTCTGGGAAAAAGCTCACTGCTCTGGATTAAGGTCAGATGTGTGACAACCCAAGAGTCAGAGTCAGAGTCAGAGTCAGAGTCAGAGCAGGGAGTAGACAGGGAATCCATTCAAGATTCAGATTCCGCATCAAGAGACTCAAGTTGACTTAGTTTGTGTCCTCCAACCCCTACCCAGGGTCTGCCCTAGGCCTCATGGAAGGGGAAGGAACAGTTCTCCAAATAGAGAGTGGGGTTTTACTACCAAAGAAAAGGGGAAAGAATCTGGGCAAACAAAAATAAATACCTCCTCCATTTCACTGTTGGCTGCCTAGCCCACAAATAGCATTTCTTCCCCAAGAAGCAGGTTCAAGTTACTGATGAGGTGTGCCATAATTGTAACTTTTAAATGTTCTCTGACTATCCAGCCTACATCTTGTTTAGGTGAGGATAGGCAGTGAGTCTCATAGTGACTTCACATTGCCAGTCTCTTTTAAATTCAGTACTCGGCCTTTAGGGTTCTTCTCAGCACCCCATGTTCCTAACCAGGATTGGATTGAGTATGGATGGGGCAAAGTTTATGTGGCTTCAAGGAAGCAGAGCTAGGGGTCTTTATGATCTTCTAGGTCTTCTCTGGCTGCTGTGAAGATATCTCGTGTTCTACATCATTCTTCTGGTCCCACTAAAATCTCAGTATGGTTCCTCCCTTTAGCTGGTCAATAACCACATGAACCTGTTTTTCCATATTTATAATTCCTACTTCTTGTAGTGTTCCCCTCAGACACATCACACCTATCCTCTGTAAGACCAAAATGCAGTGACTGGCCCAATGTCTCATCAGTGTGAGAAACGTGCTCACCCAGTCCATAAAACAAATGGACAATGAGGCCAGGAGTATAGCAAAAGTGAGGCATTTATTCACGATTCTGCAGAAACAGGTGCCTGGTGGTATCTAGTGGGCGGGCACACTGAAGTGGGAGAAACGGATGAATTTATCTCCTGATACGAGCAATCCCTCTCCCTGTTTCCTCATTTGCTGAGTATTTCAGAGTCACAATCTGGTGCAAGCATGTCTAAAGGGATGATTGGGCAGTTAAACCATGGCAGGGGCAACTTTGGGCAGGAATGTGGCCACCCCTCCTTTCCTTTGCTCTTGGAAGTATCCATGACTAAATTAGTCACATCTTCACTTTGTTAATCCTGTTAACTCAGTGACCTCCTGACTTCTAGTCTGACTCAGTTGTTAATCATTTTCTAAGGCAGTATAGTCCAGTTTGAGAGTCACCTTTCTCCTTATTCCCTACACCAGTCACTGTCCCGGGCTGTCCTTTCACTTTGGTCACAACCACATCTCACTGTTCTGTAGCTTAGAGGCTAAATTATAAAGTTGACTCACCAAAAAAGAAAGAGACTTCTAAGATATATAAATATATCTAATATAAAATAATACATCAAGGAAGATCTGGGTAGATCCTAGAGTCCTTTCTGCAGATGCTACCTGGTTGCAGATAGTACTTATGACTTTCATCCTCTGTCCTCCATCCCATGTTCCTGTGCTCTCAGCCAGCATCTCTGCTGACTAAGGTTCTCTACGCTGTACAGGGACCCAGACCTTCTATTCCTGAGCTATCTAGGCCCTTGATGGGCCTGCCTCTATGTTGGGTGGCTGGAGTCTTCATTAATATGTTTCTTCCTTCCATTAATTTTTACACTGAACCTGGCAGTATCAGGAAGCAAGCCAGGCATTTGTGAGTTCTGCACATGATCCTTCTGCTCCCTGTGTATCAGCAGCCCCTCCTCTGGGGAGTTAGGATTTGGTACCTCACCAACAACCAACGGTAGTAATCCCTTTTTAAAAGAATTAAAGTACAATCAACTCAGTAAAATTCACCCTTTGTAGTTACAGTTCTATGAGTTTTGACAGATGTGTACATCATGTAATCACCACAACCAAGATACAGAACACTTTCATTACTCTAAAAAATTCCCTATACACCCCCCCCCCTCCATTAACCAGCCTATCACCAAATCCTGGCGACTACCAATCTGTTTTATTTCCCTATAGTTCTGCCTTTCCCATAATGTGACATGAATGAAGTCACAAAATATGTACTTTTGGGAAGACTAGGTTCTTTTATTATTTTTTTATTAAAAATTGTTTTTTTATCCTCACTTAAGGATATGTTTATTGATTTTGGAGAGAGAGGAAGGAGGAGAGAAAGAAAGAGAGAGAGATATCAATAAATGAGGAATATTGTTCTGTTGCCTCCTACACATGCCCAGATTGGGAATCAAACCTGCAATTTAGTAATATGCCCTGACCATGATCAAACTTGCAAACTTTTTGATGCACAGGACGATGCTTCAACAAACTGAGCCACTGGCCAGGGCTGACTTCTTTTATTTTTTTATCCCTGAATATTTTTTATCATTTTTAGAGAGAGAGAAAGAGAGAGAGGGAGAGAGAGAGGAAGAGAAAGAGAGGAACATTGAGTGGTTGCCTCTGGTACATGCCCAGACCAGGAATCATACCCAACGGGGCCACATCAAACCCACAACCAGGTATATGCCCTGACTGGAATCAAACCACAAATTTTCAGTTAGAGGATGATGCTCCATCCAACTGAATCACACTGGCAGGGCAGGTCTAGCTTCTTTTACTTAGCATAGTGCTTTTGAGATCTGTGTGCGTTGGTGCAGGTTCAGTAAGTAGTTTGTTACTTTATGTTGCTGAGTCCATTGTAGGAATGGAACCATTTCCTAGATGAAGAGCATTTGAGTTATTTCTGAAAAGTTTGGGGCAATTATGAATAAAGATGCTACACATATTTGTGCCCATGTTTTTGTGTGAATACAAGTTTTCATTTCTCTGGGACAAACACCCACAAGTGAGATGGCTGAGGCTTATGGCAAATGTTCCCTTCAATTTCTAGAAGATGTCAAGATGCTTTCTAAAGTGGCTGAACCAACTTGCATTCCCATGAGCAATGTAAAGCTTTCAGTGGTTCCACATCCTCACAGTACTTGGCATTGTCCAGTTTTTTGTTTTGGTTCTTTAGTTTAGCCTTTCTAATAGATGTGTAGTGCTATGTCATAGGGGTCTGATTTGCATTTCTCTGCTGACTAATAATGTTGAGTATTTTCTCAACATTCTCAGATGAAGTGTTTGTTCAAATCTTTAGTCAGGCAATCTTTAATGGGTTGTTTGTTTTCTTACCAAGTTTTAACAGTTATAGATGTCACAGCACAGGGATCAGAGTTTGCTGAGATTGTTGGGAGCCAGTAGTGACTGGCTTTGCTGGCCTTGGTGGAAGATCCGTTCACTGTCTCCATCTGCCCCAAGATGGACATCTTGTTGTGAGTCTTGGAGCCAGTGCAGGTGGGGCTCAGGTGGGGATGCTGAGGACTAGCATTTGTAGAGTGAGTCGTCCTGCCCCTGATAAAGCCTCTGCAGTGCCTGGCCTCTCAGGAAGGTTCTCCTAGGGCCCAAAGGCTCCCTTGAGTTTGCTCCCATTCTGAGAGCTTTATCCACCTACTTGCTCTTTACAGGAGAGGTGGTATATTTCCGGAGGCTGCCATAAATTACCACAAACTTGGTGGTTTGAATCAACAAAAATTTGTTCTCTTACAATTCTGGGGTTGTACTCTCTGCAGAGGTCCTGCTGGAGAATTATCCCCTGCCTCCTCTAGTTTTTAGCAGGCACCAGCTTGCCTGGCCCAAAGGTCATTGGTTTGATTCCCAGCCAGAGCACATAACCAGGTTGCAAGCCAGGTCTCCAGCCAGGTCTAGCTGGAGGCAGGTGAAAGGCAACCATACTTTGATGCTTCTCTCCCTCTCTGCCTCCCTCCTTTCCCCTCTCTCTAAAAATAATAAATAAAATATTTAAAAAATAAAATACAATAAAATTTTAAAAAGATCATCTTAACTCTCTTTTGCTCCTGATGTTGGAGTTATGAGTGCTTTTTATTTTACATAACTTTCTTTATTTGTCCTAGTTCTCTACACTATCTACCTACTTGTCTATAAAAACAGGAGAAAGATGTATGTTTTGAAAAAGAGGGGGAAAAGAAATATGCAGCAAAAATCAAAAACAAGAGGATAAAGACATTGTATCAAACAAAAAGCATATGTTCAGGTCTGAGAACTCTCATAAGGAATGTGTATGTTGTAGTTGCTTGTTATTAACCTGCATTGCAAATATATAAAATGTATTTATAAATAATTATAAAATAATATATTTATAAATAATATGACATATTAAGTACCATGTATATTTACTTATATGTAAACATCTCAACGTTTTTGAGGGCAGGGATCCTGCCCGTTTTTTACCTCTGTGGTTCTTGTTTAGGGAAGATATCCTCCAATACAGGGCTTAGCACACAGTAGGCTCTTAGTAACCATTGATTGAAAGATAGGAACTCGAAACCAGTGACCTGAAGGTAAAATCAGAAGAGGCTTTGTTGGCCTCCGTGGGGATGAGAGGTTTTGGGAGGGCGACCAGGCAGCGGTGGGGGGGGGTGGTGCAGGGGAAAAGGAAAGAATGGGTGAGGCAGTGCTCACGAAGCCCTCGGAATTGAGCGGGAGGAATGTGACAGCCGAAGTCCCGCCCCCCCCAAATGCTGTCCTCACTGGGAAGAGGGTCCTAGGTTCCAGCTGGTGGCTGGTGGGTTGGAGGCGTCCGCCCCGCTGGCCCCCCGGCCCCGCCGGCCCCGCCCTGAAGCCCTGGGCCGCCCAGCCCGCCCCTCCTCCTAGAGTCTCGGGGGCGCTGGCCGCGGTGCTGAAGCGGCGCTGGCAGGGGAGGGAACAGGGGCGGGTGCAGTGGGCGGAGCTCTCTGGGGCCCAGAGCTGGAGATGCAGGCGGAGCAGGGTGGTGCCAGCAGGCCCGAGACCCCGAAGAGCGTGAGAGGAGACTGGAAACCAGACACAGGCCAGCTAAAGCGGACACAGGCACCTGGATAAACTTTCCTTGAAGAAGCCAAGGTCGTCCTCCCTCTCCTATTTATTAATTCTCTTTTCTCTGACTTGGAGGGACCCTCGCCTGGTGCCCTGACCACAGCCTGCTCTGCAGACCGGCGGAAGAGTGTGACCTGCTTCTGCGTCTCCATCGGCGCAGACACCAATCTCCCGTCCACAGGCCCCAGTCTTCACCATGGTGAAGTTGCTGCCTGCCCAGGAGGCCGCCAAGATCTACCATACCAACTATGTGCGGAATGCCAGGGCAGTTGGCGTGATGTGGGGTACGCTCACCATCTGCTTCTCCGTGCTGGTCATGGCCCTCTTCATCCAGCCCTACTGGATCGGGGACAGCGTCAACACACCCCAGGCAGGCTACTTCGGCCTTTTCTCCTATTGTGTGGGCAACGTGCTGTCTTCTGAGCTCATCTGCAAGGGTGGCCCTCTGGACTTCTCCTCTATCCCTTCTAGGGCGTTCAAGACTGCTATGTTCTTTGTGGCCTTGGCCATGTTCCTCATCATTGGCTCCATCATCTGCTTCAGCCTGTTCTTCGTCTGCAACACCGCCACAGTCTACAAGATCTGTGCGTGGATGCAGCTGGCTGCCGGTGAGCAGGGATAGTGGGTGGGCAGGTGGGGGCCCACCCCAGGCCACAGGTGCAGCTGCACCATCTGTGGAATCTCTGAGTCTCTTACTCAGCTGTCCTCCTTAGCCCGGCCCTACTCAATGCTCTGCAGAAGTGTCTGAGTAGAGAATCTTAGAAAGGCTGGGATGGAAAGGAACTTTGAGACCAAAATTTTCGACCGCCGTATCTTGCACTCAGTTCCTCAGAGGGCAAGTGACTTTCACAGGAGCATACAGCTAATTGGTGGGAGAAATCAGGTGTCCTGACTCTCAGGCTATTACACCAGAGGCTGTTGCCACTCTGGGAGGGAGGACAAAGGGAGTTTCCATTGTCAGCTATGTGGGAATGTGACCACTGCAGGGCAAAGTAGTGATGCCAGTCCAGTCACTCTAGATGTCCACATCGTCCATGTCTGTGCATTTGTTCTTTCTCCTTTAGGGATTCCCTAGGCCCCTGCTCATCCCTCCCCTCCTACCCCACACTGCTCTCAGGGAACACTGAGGTCAGTCACTGATTTAGAGTGTCATGCTGCATGTGACCTCTGCCATAGAAACTTGCAGTTAAGCTCCCTCTTTCATTGTGGAATAAGTGTTTGTTATTCTATACTTGAGGTAGTAAGTAGGATTGACATTTTGTGATGTGGAGAGGGGTACTCTTGTCTTTAAAACCATGTAGGATAGGTGATTACTTGTGGTACTCAGAGGAAAGACCTTCCAAATTCCCTTTTCCTGCTTCTTGCCCAGGCATGCCTCAGTGGACCAACTGGCCCTACTCTCCTCTAGAGCCCAGGAAATGATGGCCTAAGACTTTGTCCTGCAGTTCTTGGTCCCTCCTCACCCCAAGGACTGCATATGCAGCTTTTCCATACTGGAGAGATGTCCAAGACAGTGCTGGGGACTGCAAACAAAAGTGAAATGGCCTTGTGGTGGCCAAGCTATAGCAGATCAACTGGCAACCAAGCGCCTAGGAGAACAAGGCAGAGCCGCACATTTACGTAGTGTAATATTTACAGAGTACCGTCCCATGTGAGTATATCGGCTGGAGGAGCCTCATCACGATGCAATGAAACGGGTACTCCTTCCACTTTACACACAAAGCTCCTAGGCAGTACCTTGTGTTTGAGCACACAGGTAGGGAGAGAGACAGAACTTCTGATTATAAATCTTGTACCCAGAGGGTACACCAGACTTCAGAGCTGTCCCTCCACCCTCATATTCCTTTCCTCTGTAGTCTCTGTATGATGAGGGATGATGCAAGCCTTGGTGGGTAGTGGGAAGAAGAAGGAAGAATGAAGATTTATCAGTTTTGTGACAAAGTGGAGTAGAATAGACCCTGGTATGCTGCCAACTTGCCCTGCATATTAGAGTTATGGGATGCTAGAAATACAACCATCCCTCTCCTTCTCTGAAACACCCCTCCTCCAGCCTCCCACAACAGGTGTCATTTGCCAAACAGGTAGTGCTGGGAGGACCTGGGTGGGGGCGGGGTCACCTGGCCACCTGAGCCAGACTCTGGGTCATGGAACTGGAGACATTGTTAGCAAAGGTGGCCAGGTACCATCCCATGAAACATTTACATTGGAGGAAAGCAAAGGTGGTGTCATGTTCCATTGTTCAGTGCTGGGGAAGGGAAGATGAGCCAAGGGAGGGATCAGGAGGCGGTGTGTTTCACAGCCAGAAGCTGGGAGGTGCATCTGTTTGAAGAGGCCTTAACCAGTTAGCTTGACCTTGCTGGGAAGCTTGGGCCCAAGAAAGGGAGCAGGAGAAGGGCAGGAGGACTGATGACTGGACCAGTGTGGGGCTGTACCTTACCAATATTAGATGAGCTTCTGGATGCCAGGGGTAGGCCAAGAGTGGTCCCAGCTCCTGGAGACACAGGCAGGGCAAGCTGCTTGTCTCTCTGAGTCTTGGTAATCTCATCTGTATAATGTAGCAAGGGTATCCCCTATCACGGGGGGTTCTTGTGAGAATGGGATGATACAATATATGCAAAACACTTTGCACAGTGCCAGATGTATGGTAGGTGCTTAGGAAATGTAAAAAACAAAAAAAAATAACTTTACCAGTCAGGATGGCTGTCATGATACCACAGTAACAACACAAATCTTAGTGTCTTAAAATAAAGGTTTATGTTCCCTCATGGTATACATGTATTGAATATCAGCTGGGGGCTCTGCCCTCACTGTTCTCTTTTGGAACCCAGCTTGAAGAGCATCATCTGTCATTGCCGAGGGACAGAGAGCTCTGGAAAGTTTCCCGTGAGCTGTTTAGTGCTCTGTCCTAGAAACACACACATTTATTGGCCAAAGAAAGTCAGAATGGAAGGTTCATGAAGGAAGCAGTCAGAGATGGGGCTGAAATACTTCCTGTGCTCACTGAATCTCAGATTATCTGAGTTGTAAAACATATCATTATTCCATGTGCTATAAAAAGGAAAATACTGGGTTGGCCAAAAAGTTCATTTGTTTTTTTCCGTAAAATGGCTCTAGTAGCACTTAATTGTCTTTGACTTTATTTGAAACAATTTTGTTAAATTGTATTGTGAAAGCTGTCATATTATCTATCACACATTTAAAAAAATCAAAATTGGTGAATTTTTGTGTAGCCATTTTAATATTGATGATGGAAGGAAATACACAACCTTTTGGGCATATTATGCTTTATTACTTCAAGAAAGGTAAAAGTGCAACTAAAATGCAAAAAGAGATGCGTGCAGTGTACAGAGAAGGTGCTGTGACTGATCGATCATGTTCGTGCTGGAGATTTCTCACTGGAAGATGCTTCACGGTCAGGGAGACCAGGTAAAGTTGACAGAGATCAAGTCAAAAACATTAATTGAGAACAATCAGCATTATACCACTTGGGAGAAAGCCAGCATACTCCAAATATCAACATCAATAGTTATTGGTAAAAATGAAAAATGTCTTTTATGAAAAAAATATGGACTTCTTGGCTAACTCAATACTTCTAATTAAATTATGGCCTGAAGCTTTCTCATGACCCTATTTTAGAGATGCTGAAATATGAACACCTTAGGGGTGGTGAGTTCTCTGTGCTGTGGCCAGATTTTGAACGGCTTCAAAGTGAGCGTAGTTGGTGCCTCCTCAAGCCCCAAGTAAGGAGCATGGCTGAGGGCCTGGTGGGACCCTGAGTCACTGCGACAGAACCCACTCTGGGCTGCAGAGCCTGGTTCCCTGTTCTCTGCCTCTACCTCTGCCTGCTGGCTTCCAGGGCAAGCTGCATTAACTCTATGGCCTCTGTTTTCTCCCGTGTGTCCTGTGAGAAGGGTGGTGGGAGCTGCCTCTTGTGCCTCTTAAGGATGTTCGCACAAGAAAGGAGGTGACCAGATGACAGCAATGAGAAGCAGGAAGTGGCAGACTGAGCACACCCAGACTGACACATCTGTCCCCCACCCATGCAGCCACAGGCCTGATGATTGGCTGTCTGGTCTACCCAGATGGTTGGGACTCCAGTGAGGTGCGGCGCATGTGTGGGGAGCAGACGGGCAAGTACACGCTGGGCCACTGCACCATCCGCTGGGCCTTCATGCTGGCGATCCTCAGCATCGGAGACGCCCTCATCCTCTCCTTCCTGGCCTTCGTGCTGGGCTACCGGCAGGACAAGCTGCTCCCTGATGACTACAAGGCTGATGGACAAGGTAACTTGCCCGCCCCCAGGGAGGTGGGGTTTCCTCTCAGCCAGTCACTGAGGCCTGGCCCCTGGCCAAGAGGTGGGGACACTAAGTCTAGTCAAACACAGCTGTTCTCAGAAGCCAAATGCCAGTGGAGGGTTGTCCTATGGCGGGTGACAGACCTATGGGGCTGGGGCTGTTCCTGGGGAAAGGATGTGCCCCTGCCCCCTGCATTCTCAGGGTCTATGGGAAGAGTCCTGGTCCAGAGTGGGGAGCCAGGCACCGCCTCCTTTAGAAAGCCTGGCTTTTGAAGTAACACCAGGGGCTTGCAGGGTGGGCTGTGGGACAATAGGGGACCAGAAGAGATGACTTGTTGGGGAAGGAGAAAGTCAGGTTAGGGTACAGATGGGACAGCCCCTGGACTGAACCCCTTGAGGGTTAGGGAAGTCTTGGGCTTCTCCATGTGCCTATCCTGTCTCCTCTTGTCCAAATCCTACCCCTCAGTGATGCGAGTCAGTCTTGTGACCCTGAAGGCACAACTGGATCCTTCAGGAAGCCTCTTCTGACTGCTTCCCCTGGCTTCCCTTCCTCCAGGGCTCCTGTCTCTCATAGGCTCTTTCTCTAACTTGAGGGACTTTTTCGGCACAGACACTTTATCACCTCGTCAGAGGGCAGGGCCAGCCTCACACCCTGTAAGCTCCGGAATGCCCTGTTCCTAGGTGGTGGCCACTGTAAGGGTGGGGCCTGGTATGGCTCAGAGACCCTTCCAGTCCCAGCCCCTGCAGCTGTCTTCATATTGCCCTTGGGCCTGAACTAGAAGACACAGCCACACTCCCTTCTCCCCCTGACCCAAGACTTTTCCCAGGGAGGAGTTTGAAGCCTTCAAGGGAGACCAGCTCTGAGTTCACAGGAAGAGGGAAGCAAGGAGCAGCACAGCACTCAGGTCTTCTCTGGCTCAGCCCAGGGCCCACTTCTCCATAGGGAAGCCACTGGCAACATTTTGCCTATCCTTGGAAATGGAAGAAGAGAGATTCACAAACCTGAATTATGTGGTTCAAGATGGAAACCAAATTACCAGAATGAGCTGGGGCAGGGGAGAGAGGAGAGAGATGTAGTTCTATTGCAGCAGATTCCTAAACTCCTGGGTCCTGGGCGCTTAGGGCTTGGGCCTCTTGCTGACCCCATACAGGGAAGGGAGATGGAACTAGTATTTACTGAGCCTCTTCTATGTGCAGGAGTGATGTAAGGCTTGCTCTTAGAGGCCATTTTTATCTCATCTGCACCGCAAGCCTGTGAGGAAAGGTTGGAGGTGGGGATCCCACCAATCTGTGTGGGGTTCTGCATTGACAGAGGTTCTCCCAGGGAGGCCTTAGCAGGAGCTCCGGACGTAGGTGTCTAGCTCTCAGCCTCAAGGGTCACCTGGACACACACATGGCATTTTAATGTTACTCATTTCCATTCTTTTTTCTCAGAAGGGATTCCTTTAGCTAGAAAGAATATTAATTCCTCTTGAAAGTGCTTTCTTATAAAGAGAGAGTTTTGATCCTTTGACTTTCTTTACATCAAAATGTCAATTCAGTTTTCTCTCCTTCCTTCCCTTCTATACCCCATGCATCTTGCCTTCAATCTTTTCATGTTTTCTCCTCTGTATACTTTAGTCCCCTCACTGTCATACAGGATTCAATGTGCTCTTTTTATTACCTGTTATAAAACACCCACATAACCTTCCTGACTACTCAGTGAAGTAGATATTGCTTCTGTCAAAGCACAAAATTGGGTCAGGAGAGCAGAGTTTGAATCCCAGTTTTGTTTATTTATTTTGGACTTTATTTGGGTGACATTGGTTAATAAAATTATATAGGTCCAGGTGTACAATTCTATAATGCATCATCTGTATATTGTACAGTGTGCACCACCAAAAGTCAAATCTCCTTCCATATTTATCCTCCCTTTACCCTTTTCTACCTCCCATCACCTCCTTCCCCTCTGGTAATTACCATTCTGTTGTTTATGTTTATGAGGTTTTTTTCCTTTAATCCATTCACCTTTTTTACTCAGCCCCAACCCTGCCCCTGACAACTGTCAGTGTTCTCTGTGAATCTCTTTCTATTTTGTTTGTTGTTTATTTTGTTCATTATATTCCACATATAAGTAGAATCATCTGGTATTTGCCTTTCTCTGAGTAGATTATTTCACTTAGCATAATGTTCTCCAGGTCCATTCATGCTGTTGCAAAGGGTAAGATTTCCTTTTTTTTTTTTTTTGAAAATGTACCACAGCTTTATTTTCCACACATCTACTGATGGGTACTTGGGCTGCTTCCAAATCTTGGCTATTGCAGTGAATCCCAGTTCCTTGGAATTCACTTTATCTCAGTGTCCTTGCCAGTAAAATGGGAGGAGGGGCACTAACCTCTGCTCTGCTACCTCAGTTATTGTGTAGCATAGATGAAACAATGAGAGCAGAAATGAAGTCTTGCACAAGTAGATAGTTGCTAATCTACTCTTTAGGGGTTAAGGAAGCAAAGGAAAGTGAGTATGAGCTTGGGAGTCAGAGCTGGATTTAAAATTTTGGCCCCATGGTTAACTAACTGTGTGACTTTACAGAGGTTAACTTCTCTGAATCTCAATTTCTTGATCTGAGCCTCGTTTCTATGGAGTTAAGTAACCTACTTCAAAAGATTGTGCTCAGGAACAAGATAAGGATGTCTGCTCTTAACATTTCTATTGAAGATTGTACTGGAGTTTACAACTACGGTAATTAGTCAAGAAAAAGAAACAAAAGAAGCCCTACCTGGTAGCACAGTGGATAAGGCACCCGCCTGTGAACCCAAAGGTCAAAGGTCGCTGGTTCGATTCCCAGCCAGGGCACATAACCAGGTTGTAAACCAGGTCACCAGCCAGGTCCATAGCTGAAGGCAGGTGAATGGCAACCACTCATCGATGTTTCTCCCTTCCCCTCTCTCTAAAAATAATAAATAAAATCTAAAAATAAAAAAGTTAAAAGACAAACAAAAGAAATTGAGTTTGGAGAGAAAGAAGTAAAAATATCTTTTTAACAGATGACATGAGTTTGTATATGGAAAATCCTAAATAATCCACTAAAAAACTATTAAAGCTAATATGCAACTTCAGCAAGGTTGTAGGATATAAGAGCAACATACAAAAATCTATGGATTTTGCCCTGACTGGTGTGGCTCTGTAGGAGTATCATCCTGTAACCGAAAGATTGTGAGTTCTGTTCCTGGTCAGGGCACATACTTGGGTTGTGGGTTCAGTTCCTGGGCCTGACATGTATGATCCCTGGTCCAGGCATATGCAGGAGAAACTGAGTGATGCTTCTCTCTTGCATCGATGTTTCTCTCTCTCTCTTCCTCTCTCTAAAAGCATTGGGTGAGGGTAAAAAAAAAAAAACATTTTAAAAGTATTAAAAATATTTGTATACACTACCAATGAACATCTGGAAGATGAAAGAAAGAAAACAATTTTGCCCTGGCTGGTGTGGCTCGGTGGCTTGAGTGCTGGCCTTTGAACAGAAAGGTTGCCCTTTGGATTCCCGGTCAGGGCACATGCCTAGGTTGGGGGCCAGGTCCCCACTTGAGGGTATATGAGAGGCAGCCCATAGATGTTTCTCTCCTTCTCTTTCTCCCTCTTTTTCCCTCTCTCTAAAAATACAAATAAAATCTAAAATAAGAAAAAAGAAAATTTAATTTATAATATTTCAAAAGGAAATAGGGAAAATGTTAACAAAAGAAGTGCAAAACCTATACATGAAAAATTTAAAACATTGTTGAAAAAAATTAAAGTCCTAAATAAGTAAAAACATTCATGTTCATGGATCAGAAGACTTAATATTGTTAAGATGTCAATATTCCCCAAACTGATTTACAGATTATATGCAATTGCAATCAAAATCCCAGCTGGCTTTTTGCAGAAATTGACAAGCTGAATTCCTAAAATTCATATGGAAATGAAAGAGACCCAGAATAGCCAAAATCATATGGGAGAAGAAGAAAAAGTCAGAAGATGTATGTCTTGATTTCACAACTTACTTTTAAGCTACAGTAACCAAGGTTGTGTGAAACCTGTAAAAGAACAGACATCCATACAGATCAATGGAATAAAATTGAGAGTCCATACTGGGGATAAATGATAATGGGAAAAACAAACAAACAAACAAATAAATAACTAAATTCAGAGTCCAGAAATAAACCCAAAAATCTAGGACTGATTTTCAACAAAGCAGCTAATGCCAGTAAATGGGGGGAAATAATAGTCTTTTCAATAAATGATGCAGGAACAACTAGATACTTGCGTGCAAAAATAAATAAATAAAGTTAGACTACCTACCTTACATCATATATAAAATTAACTCAAAATGAATCAAGGACCTAAATGTAAGATATCAAATTACAAAACTCTTAGAAGAAAACATAGGTGTTGATCTTCATGCCCTTGGGTTAGGCAATGGTTTCTTAGATATAATAACTAATACACAAACAACCAAAGGGAAAAATAGATAAATTGGATGTCATCAAAGCTGAAAACTTTTGTGCTTCAAAGGACACTACTAAGAAAGTGAAAATACAACTCACATATTGGGAGAAAATATTTGCAAATCATAATTAGGATTATAGAATATATTAATACCTCTTAAAACTCAATAGTAAAAATACAAAAAACCCAATTTTAAAAATGGGCAAAGGATTTTAATAGACATTTCTTAAAAGAAGATATACAAATGTCCATAAGTGCATGGAAAGACACTCAACATGATTAGTCATTAGGAAAATGTAATTCACAACCACAATGAGATATCATTTCACATTCACTAGGTTGGCTATAATAAAAAAGATTAAGTGTTGGTGAGCATGTGATAACTTGGAGCCCTCAGACACTGGTAGTGAAGAATGTAAAATTTTGCAGTTGCTGTGGAAACCAGAATGGTAATTCCTCAAATGGTTAAACATTGAGTTACCATGTGATCCAGAAATTCCACTCCCAGGTATATATGCAAGAAAACTGAAAACATAATTTATGTAAAACTTGTGCATGAATGTTCATAGTAATATAATAGTCAAAATGTGGAAACAACCCAAATGTGCAACAATTGATGGCATTTTCTTTTTGACAATATATCTCATTTGATTTTTTTTTTTGATTTTGGATGTATCAGATTTGCCTGTGTTATTTAGGGATTTCCCTAATTTCAAATAAGATATCTTTTGTTCTTAAAGGCTCCTATTATGCTCCATGTTATTTGGAGATTTTTTTAATTCTCAAACTGTGTTAGAGTAAGAAACCATGTTATAAAAGTGCTGTGTTACATGGGGGAATATATATGCATTCTTACAATGGAATATTACTGAACCACAAAAAGAAATGAAGTACTGAAAGTTGCTACAAGTGGATGAATCTTGAAAAATGACAGTAAGTGAAAGAAGCCAGACACAAAAGATCCTATGTTGCATGATCTATTTATACAAAATGTTCAGAGTAGGCAAATCCATAGAGACGGAAAGTAGCAGTTGCCTGGGAGGAGGGAAAGGGGGGAAATTGGGAATGACTGCTAACGGGCACAGAGCTCCTTGTATGAAAATGTTCCAGAATTAGACATTAGACATTGTGATGGCTGCACAACCTAGTGACTATCCTTAAAACAACTAAGTGGAGTAAAATTTATGTAAGTGAATTATATCTCAAGAAAAATAAAAGATTGTACTGAGGATTAGATAGTGCATATAAACCACTAACAATGCCTGCATATTAGAGGTGATTAATATTATTAGCTCTCTCCTCTTTCTGTCTTTCTCAAATCTCCACTTCTCACATTGCCCATCTGCCCAACCAATAATAGCTCCTGTGCTCAGTTGCACAGTGACACCCCAGGCCCTGGGGGTCCAGTGGTGAGGGAGGGAAGAAGTCTAAATTGGGCCTGATGGCCTGATAATGGAGACAATCTAGTAACATGAAATTACAAGCTGATAAATGTTATGAACGAAAAGTGCAAGCTTTCTTGAGAATGAATAAGAGGAATTGTTGGAGAACTCTCCTGCTAACAAGGCTCGGTTGTAAGCAAGCACTGTTTTTTCTCTTTTTCATTGCAGAGGAAGTCTGAAGCAGCTGAAGGGTTGGTGAGTAACTCCACTGGAGGGAGGTCTGTGTGGCTTTGAATGGGCTGTGTCTTCTGCTTCCTTATTGAATCATCAGGCGGAATGACCCATGGGGCTGATCTATAGGGGCTGTGAGGTGGCCTGGGGACAACCCAGGGACAGGAGCTAACTGGCATCTGGGCCCTTCACTGAGGGGCAGACAGGAATGCTTTAGTTTTATACTTGTGTCTGGAGAAGTGGAAAAAGAACAGGGAGAGAAGGATTTAAAACAGGCACCTGGCTGGTAGCACAGTCCTGGCTGGCAGCACAGTGGATAAGGCACCAGCCTGCAAACCCAAAGGTCACTGGTTCGATTCCCAGCCAGGGCACATAACTGGGTTGCAAGCCATGTCTCCAGCCAGGTCCTTAGCTGGAAGCGGGTGAAAGGCAACCATACATTGATGTTTCCCTCCCTTTCTTCCTCCCTGCCTCTCCTTTCTCTCTGAAAAGAATGAATAAAATCTTAAAAAGAAAATCAGCATTACCCCCACCCTGCCTCACAAGATGTTTCTCTAAGGTGAACATGCACCCTATCAGCTGGAACCTTGTCAAAGTGCAGGCTCCCACTCTGTGGGGATGGGGCCACAGACCCTGCATTCTAACCAGTTCTCTGGGGAAGGGTGCTGGAACTGGGTTGCCCTTTCAATAGCAAACTGTTAGAATGTAGATATCTTCCTAATGTTCATTATGAAAGTTTTTGAAAGCTGCCAACTCCACAGCACTGGTGTGCCATTTAATTGTTAAATTGGACTTCAGTTATTAGTCATTTTGGATTGCTGTCATAGATAACTTTCTGATAGATTCTGGAGTGGAATTACTGAATTACAGGTAACTGCCCCTCTCCATGTCTGCTTTCCCCTCCCCTTTTTGTACCACACTTTACTTATCTTTTAATGGAAATGAATTTCTTTTCTTGAGGGACATTGAATACTCATACACTATAGTGAGGGAGATGGCATACCTGGGTTGAAATGAATAAAAATGTGATCATCCATGGTGAAGATTTTAATTTTTATTGGCTTTAGACGTGTCAGATCTTATCATCCTAAACTTTTGTTGTTTTTAAAAAATATCACAGGTCATTTATTTTCCCAACACTGCAAAATTAGGGAATAGTATTCTTAAGAGCTGAAACTTGTTCCTGCACAGCATCCTGTCCCTGATTGCTAGAGACCTGAAGTCCTGAAGCCCGCACCACAGAACTGGGACCTGGAACTCTCCTGAAGACAAGGCTGCTTACTGTCCACAGAAAACCCTCAGGTGAAGCAGAGGAGTGCAGCGACTTTCATCGACATGCAGACATGGGTCCCTCTCTCCTGGCTGGAGACCCAGGTGCTCTTTGTGTCCCTTCATATTTGCAAATCACTTTTCCCCCTGGAGGCCTCTCCACTGTGAAAGGAGAGGGTGGAATGAGCCCTGTTCACCCAGGACAGCTCCTCTGAAGGTGCGCTGGAGGAGACTGTCACCGGCTCTAGGGGGCAGGCGTAGGGGGTCCTTTGCTTCTCCTTTCTTACATTTTATTATTGATGCTCAGAAGTGGGTAAGGAAGAGAGAAGTCACCAGAATCTAAATCCATCAGGTAGTCTAATAGTGAAATAAATAGAGGCTAAAAATCAACTACTTTTTCCCCCCTCCGGAACCCAAAATCACCCACGCTGACCCAATGAGCTGCCATGTTCTGAAATCTGTTATTTGTGTTCAAGTGATTTGTTACTATAACTGGTAACATTTCTTATAAAAGTCTTTGGATTTGGCACACTAAATGACAAGTCTTTGCTAGCCTCCAGAGGGGAACTTGGTTTGGATAATACCTCATTCTAGCAAACGCCAAGACAATGACAGGTTCTTCTGGCCGTTCCTTGCCCGGGGGAATAGTGTGTAGAAACAGGGTTTTATCTGCAGTGAGTGGGCTGTCTCCTGAGGAACAGGTGTTTTCTGGTCTTCAGTTGTTTACCAGGAAACAGAAAATGTGGCTGCTGTTCTCACTGATCCAGCAGTAGTCAGGGACATGGGACACAGCAAGTGTCTTACCCCTGGGCTGTAGGGCGTGACGTGCTAACCAATACCCTCTGACCACATGCCTGGTTTGTGCAGCATTTCTTGAATCTTCAGTTGACGGGTGGGGAATGAGAGCTTCCCAGCACTGTCCTGGTTGTTGCTGATGGGAACTTGTAGAACGGATCTAAGAATCATCGTATTCATATATCCTTTATATGTGTATTTTATTTTTCCCATTACCATTCATCCCCCTCATACTACCACTGCCTCGCAATTACCACACTGTTGTCCATGTCCACAAGTCTATATTCTCATTTTCATGTGCTGATAAAATTATTTCTGAGCCAGGTACCTTTCTGCAAGCTTGATGAATGATGAATGGCAATTTCACAAACTCTGTAACTTAGTGAGTTTTCAAGCTGTATTGGTTCACTTATTTTACTTTTTATAGAAGACAAAGAGAAAAAAAATTTCTAAAAGCCTGTCAAAATATTTCTCAGTGAAATGTCAACTATGGTGACTCACAGAAGCTTCTGGGGGCTTCAGTGCTGGGGAAGGATCTGCAAATAAGTCACCAACCAGCATTTCCCCTTTAGTTTTACTTCCAAGGACACTCGGAATGCGACCTCAACAGTAATGGTAATTTTTGCTGCTACCTCATAACCTCCTCTCAGCTCTCTAAAAGTGGCTTTACCTTTAAATTAATTGTTAAAGGGCATCTTAAATCTCATCTTTGATAGTACAAAGTCAATAAAACTAGCACCCTTTCAACCAACTTGCTTTATTCCTTCACTTACTCTGGCTTGCCTGTCTTGGGCTGGGGGGTTGTGATGCCTATCTCACCGATGACAGTGACTAGCCCTGAGCAGATATGGCCAAGAGAGGGAGTAGTCGTCATTTATACCTCAAATGTGAATTGGAAGGGTACCCCCAAATGCTTTAGTTCTTACACCCCTGGATTACCTACTGCTGCCTAACAAATTACCCAGAACTCTGGCTTTAAAACATTTGTTTCTGTGGGTTAACCCGGCAAGTCTCAGCCAAGTGTCTGCCTCTCAGTTTCTCACAGGGCTGCAGCCAAGGTGTTGCATGTGCTCCCAAGCCCAGTGGTTGTCTGCAGGCTGTGTGCTGAGGGACTCTCCAGAGTGGAATTCACATGGCGTCTTGCTGCCCCAGAGCAAGGGTTCCAAGGTGGGCAAAAGGGTGCAGAGAAGTCACAGCCCTTCTGTGACCTAATCTCTGAAGTGACATCCTGTCCTGTTTAGCTTCATGTTAAGACAAAGTCCAGTCCACATTCAAGGGGATTACAAGTGTGTCAATAGGAGGTGGGATCATCGGGGTCCTTTTAAAAATTGTTTTTCAGCTATTCATTATCAACTATGTTTTAATTTTTGGTGCCATAATTAACTACTCTATCTGCTGTTATGGCCATTTATCAGTGTGCTTTACTGGAACAGATTAGATTCTAGTCAACTCACATGCTGCTGATACATTTTTTAAAAAGTTGCTAAAGATCAAAGGGCCGTAACCCTCAAAACTCACCCCCTTTTGTTACCTAACTTCAGGATTTATAGTAGGACCCACTAATTCCCAACAGTGGCTGCACGTTCCTCTACATTTAATAATACCAATGCAGTATCTTATGGGCCTAATTTCTAACAACATAGCTCAAAGTGTAGGCACCTATGCACCATGTCCAGTTCTGCCAATTGGAGGACAAGGCTTATTACTGTAATACAATGTGCAAAAGTTAGGTCTGAATTAAGGACGAGAGAAGATGGTAATAAAGTGAACTTGGGAGGACGTAAATCAAGTTGATCATCTCCCTTTATAAGGAATGGTGCAGAGGGTAACAGAACTAGGTACTAATGCAAACTTAATTAGCTACAACTTTAAAAACACTTAACATCTCAAATTTTCTGGTTTTTAAGCTGGGATATTTTTGATTTTACAAGGGCTGGTGTGAATTAGTATTTGTGCACAGATGAAAGGCAAATGCATATCATACATTCAGTTTTTTAATTACAACTCTTCAAGACAAGATATCCGAGACAAAATTCTCCTCAGTAGGGCTGAAGGTCCATATATTATCTTTATTATATAGTTTTGAAGACTGTATTTGATGCTTTGGTAACTCCAAGGGCAAAAATTGGTGGACAAACCACAAAGCTTCTTTGGTGTCACAAGGCCTGATTTGGGGAGTAAAGATAAGTTCAGATTATATTATCAATAAATCACCAATTTTCTGTGCTACAGTAGTCTTAAGAGCAAATCATTTCCCTTTTAAGTCCAAACTGGAACTCTACAAGCTTCAAAAATGAAAGAATGACCCAGGCTGGTATTGCTCAGTTGGTTGAAGCGCTGACACTATACTGAAAGGTCAGAGGTTCAATTCCCAGTCAGGGCACATACTCAGGTTGCGACTTCAATCCCCAGTTAGTTGGGGCACATTCATGAAGACAACCTATCAAGTTTCTCTCCCCTCTCTAATAAAAGCAATGAAAAAATGTCCTTAGATGAGATTAAAAACAAACAAATAAATAAAAAGAAGAAAAAGGAGGGGCAGTCATGAAATCTTTTTGGAACTGGGACATTTCTGGAGTAACTAAATAGTCTTCCTGTGAACACTCAGGACAGTTGAAAAGTTAAAAAGGAGGGTTGCAACTCCATCCCAAATTGCTGGGTTTTTTTGAGAGGGCGATACACCCTCCTAAAACAGCACTTAAGTTTTCCAAAACCCTCTGAGTTTTATATCCATTTATTTAACACAAGGCTAGACTGGTCATTTTGGTGAACATACTGGTTCGATGAATCCTGATTTAGTATTTTTAGGCTTTTTTAAAATAGGTTCCAATATGGTCAATACTATAATGTGAATACACTATGTATCTCTTAAGTATGGCACAATGAAAACAAATGGACTAGGGCAGTACCAAGACACCAAACAGGGAAGTGTGCCAATAGAAAGCTGGGTTACATGAGTAAATCACCAAAAACATAGGAATAGGCAATACAACCCATGAAAGAAGTTTCTGACTTCACTAGTGACCAGATATGAAAATTACAAGACATCCCCTTTTTGGGCAAACTGGCTATCTGGAACAAAATGAGTATGATTTTAACAGGCCTACTGACATACTCAGTCACAGCAAAACAGTCCAACTCTTCTCCACATGTTAGACAACATGTATTAAAGCCTTAACATGTGCTTATTCTCTGGCCCAGCCACTTCATTTTAAAAAATTGGTCTTAACAAAATCAGACAAGCGTATGAAACCTGTGTACACGTGCTCACCATGCCAGTACCTTAGAGTTCACAAATATTTGGCATTTTGCACATACAGCATAGCGATTGTAACTTAAGGGGGGACAAAAATATTCTGGGACAAACGCTGCCAGACGTAGGGAATAAAAACTCAGAATTTTCCAAAATGAACTGAGAGTCCACCCCAACCCCAATTGAAAGAAACACTACAAACCCCACAAGATAGCATGTGTTCAGGCTGTCCAGTTTCACTGTATATTAAACACAAGAAAGCACACTGAACCAATCCCTTCTTGTACTCTGAAGCTTGGGTCGGACCAAATTGGGCAGTAAGTGAACACAAATCTTCTGGTAACATGTAGGTTATTAAATTGTTTATTGTTTGCATTTACAAAGAAAACAGACAATGCATCCAGTAGAAAGAATAAAAATGTATCCAGGGTTTTAACTGACAGCAAATAGAAATCCTTTAGTGAGATCATGGCAATTTGACAGTATTATGATTAAGTTCAACAAAGTTACATGGGGTGCTTGGAAGATCAAATTCTACAGCTGCCTCTTTCTACATCTAAATTCATCTGGCTCCTTAAATGATGGGAGAAAGCCCTTATTTCATGAGAAACGGTCCCAAAATGAAGTTATAGGTTCTCCTACTAAAAATTCTTTTCATGTCAATTGATAAAATGGGGCTTTCTCTTTGTTTTGGCTACTTCACCTTAATATCATCAGAATTCCTGTAATTCCACAATTATGATTTTACAGTATAGAAAGGAATTCTGTTCTAGTCTGCTATTGCTTTAGATGTGTACACACATCTTTCTGAAAATCCAAAGTGGACTAGAATTGCTTAAGGATATTCCCTGCTGTTTGATGCAATCTATTTTCTTTATTCTTGATAGGTGCATAGACAACCTCATTTAAACTATTCTTTCTATAGGAACATGTCTGATTTCAGGATTACCCAATCAAGGATCTGATGAATGGCTGGCCACAGTCACTCAGGGTAATGTATTTGAGTTAAATGGATTGCATAATTGTACCACCTTTTCCTTTGCCACCACTGGTGGATAAAGGACAGAATCCACATTCCAATTCCCATACAGAAAAGTTGGCTACCCAAAAGTCTCATTGGTAGCTTCGCTAGTAGAGCCTCAAGGGACACCTCACCTCCTCGGCCTTCTGTAAGTCAGAGTCTTGCAGCTGCTTCCGGAGAAGGCTGTATCCCCAAGGCCCACTTGGTCCGAGCTGAACAAGGGGCTGTGACTGCTATCATGCCTCTTTCGCTTTCAACCTGACCCAAGGAATATGTAAGTCTAGGGCAAGTCTGGGAGAGACTCACCCTAAAATAAGATTCATCAAGCCTTTTCTCATTTAAAAAAAAGAAAAAGCCTCAAGTATACCTCAATCATCTCAAAATTGCAGTTAAAAACTTATTATACAAGGAAATAGCAGCAGAGAATGGCTAACCTTCAACCAACCAACAAAAAACTAAAAACGAACAAACCTCCCCCGAAAACTCCCTTAAAATAATGGGGAAAAAGTGCCATCCCATCCCTCCCCTTGGTTCTTTTAATCTTGGGATTTCACTTAAGAGCTGAAGCCTTTGAGAAAATGAAAAAGGCAAACCCACAGAGGAAAACGGCCTCAAAGTTAAATTTTGGACAAGGCAAAGTAAAAGCTGTAAATAAAAAGTCTGAGACTATTTGGGAAAAATTAAGAACTCTAGGACATTTTCTTCTTAGATGGGAAATCTCTGAAGTCCAGATCTCCTTTCTAGAGTCATTCTGAATTCTTTAGTTATGGGGCAATAAATACAAGTGAAATGAGTCAAGTGCCAGCCAGGGATTACAACAAAAACCCAAACAACCAATCAAAATAACTCTTCTGCAAGGGTAACAAAAGACACATAGGAAAGGACTGTTTGCAGAACATCTATGGTTCTGAGGAAATTACTAGTCAATGGTTGTTTTTGTTTCCATCAAAAATCAGACTAAAGTTCCAAGGCTGTTACAGTTATTCAAGGATGAAAAGAACATGACAGTGTTTTGAATAGTAATAAAATGGTACTGAAATTCGGTGTTTTTACAGCTCATTTAAAAAGACAGTAGCTTAAAAGTCGCAGGAAAATTGTGAACAGAGAACAGAAACAATCCAGGAAGATGATGCAGCCCAGATACAGCACGTTTAATGTCTCTGCTGTACAGAGATTAACCCCTTCCCCCTTCTCATCCTTATGCTGGCAGCAGGATATGCACTAGAAAATTCGACTCTTAGAGTCAGTGAGTAAAAGGATGAGCTCATACATCTTCATAGCTCTTTCTAAAAAGGCTGCTTATAATTTACAGGATGTCCTAGTGGAAAGACAAGGGTACAGGGCGAGGGGTTGTCCCACATTTTAGCCCATTTGTCTTTGGCAAAGCCCAATCGAGGCCAAATTCACCTAGGATGCCCAGTGGCTGTGGGGGGATCTCCACAGGGTCAGTAAGCAAACCCAAATGAACATGTTGGATTTAAAAACAAAACCAAAACCTCCCTAGGAACCCTCGAAGGAAAAGCTTCACCCTGAAAAGGGAAGGGGAAATGCCTGGAAGGGTGGGGTGGAGGGCTGGAGGGTCAGCACATAATCTCTGCTGCAGTGCTGGGCCGGGGCTTAGGAGCTGAGCCACGGGTGGCGGAGACAGTCAGCAGCAGTGGCTCTCTTCTCGGGGATCAGCTCCAACATGGGCAGTAAGAAATCCGTGAAGCCAGCTGCCTCTTCCTGAGACCACTCATACTTCTCCACTAGAACCTCAAAAAGGCCCCAGGGCTTCAGTTTCGTGATGTGTTTCAGGTCACCTACAGTAAAAAACAGCACAAAAGAAACCGACTAACAAGTGACAAGACTGGAAATCCAGGAACTAGTTCAGGTACTCTACAGAGAATCAAAGTTTGCCACCAGAATCTAACCCTCCACTTATAAAGCACCTCTTCTCTACTGCATTCCCTAGAGAAGAGCGCCTGTTTTCATGAGGGTCTGAAAATTTAAGAAAACTTGTTCACTTCACCATTCCAGGATTTTAGCCCCAAATTGGGTAGGCCTATCAGGAACTAGTATTTACTAAAATAAATAGTCTGAAACATCAACCTATTTTTCACTTCTTTGATGTAACAGTTTTTAAAAATGATTAAGTCAGTTACCAGTGCCTTATTAAAGTAAATGCTGCTTTAAAATCTTTTCTTATACAACACTTATTTCAAACCCCTTCTGTGGGCAGTGAGTACCTATTTAGTTACCTACTTGGTACAGGCATGCCATTAATCTGACTTTGCACACAAGAAGGAACTCTTATGAAGCACTTCACCATTTTCCTGCCCAAAAGAGGAACATTAAGAAATATTTCTGAGTATGCTTTTTCTCAAAAATAGTGTACAAGTTGTGAGGAAAACGGGAACCATGGCAAAAGGGAGAAAAAGGGCCAGTTTTCTAGTCCCTTCTAAGCCAAGTTATCACATTTCAGCTTTAACCTTATCTGAAGTGCAGAATACATATTCAAATATGCCCATATATTATCAGTTCAAAAGTTTGAGTTAGAGTTTAATTTTTGTTTCCTTCAGTTAAGTGATAAATGTTATGAAACTACAAAGTGTAAAATTCATTCACATGGTTGATGTGTTTAAGTGACCGTGTTATGTGTCAATGGACTTACAAGGAGTCCTTAAGCTTAAATGAAAATACTCACTTGCCCTTTGATAGAAGCAATTCTTAGGCCAAAGGCCAGCAGAAATTTGCCCGTTTTCCTGAAGAGCTGTGTAGGAGTAATCAAACAACTTTGTGCTAGGTACCATATACATAGTAACTAATAGAGTATGATGTGAACACTATTATCCCATTTAGAAATCAGAAAACTGAGTTTGTGTCAATGGCCACATAACTGGTGGAGGAGCTTTTATGGGAACCTGAGTCTGGCTCCAGTTTCTGCTCCTGACCCTACCATGTCATCTCTCTGCCAAGCAGACCGTTCTTCTGTAGGTGCTGGGGCCACATACCCAGCCGTACTTACCTCTTAATTTTTAAACACTTTTGCCCCCTCAATGTCTAGGAACATACATACATATTTATTTTACCTTTTTTGGTGAAAAACTCCTTGGAATATTTTCCTGCCACAATGAGCTTGCGAGGCACCTTCCCCAGAAGTTCTATGATCAATGCAATGTGATCTGTATATTTCAAACATTTCAAAAAGGGGAAAAAACACACATAATAGGAGTAACAAATACAGTTCTAGACATTGGCAGAAAGAGTAGCATGCACACCTTTTTGTAATGCATTTCAGGCTTGCTTTCCATCCTAGGTGGGAAGAAGAGGACTCTATCCATCTAATGGAGAATCCAGAAAAACCATAAAAAATCAGCTACCCACTCTAGTGGCATCTGAGCAGTAAGTAAAAACAATCTTGGTGTGAATGCTCTGCTTCCTGAAGTTGTATCCCTGAGGCCTAGATGAAAACTCATATTAACAATACTACCTCTGCGATTGAAGAAGTCCTGTGCATATTTCCCACTGAGGGCAAAGCGTCTTGGAATTCTGCCTATCAGCTCTATAATGTGCGCAATATGGTCTAAAATAGAAGCGTAAGAAGAACAGGATCAAGGACAGGCTGTACAAGAGGTTTGTCTATGAAAAGCTTTTCAAGGACTAGCTATTTAAAAGTAACAACAAATACAACCAAGGCTACTCAAGGGGAGACTGGGAAGGCCAAGAATTATTTCAGGTGGCTGGTTACCTGATGGTAGCTGGCATGTTCCTTCTGGAGTTTAGAGGCTTATCTACACTTTTATTTCTATTTTGTCTACATACTTAAGTTCAGGTGGAATTTTTAGGAAAAGTAAAAAATTTAATAACATGCTTCTAGACATTCTAGAACTGTTATTTATAAAAATGTTCATGATGCTTAAAGCACTAACCTATGATCATATGAATTTTCACAAACACCCTGTACAACAGACCAAAGATTTATACACTATTTTAAAGATGAGAAAATGGAACTTCAGAGAGAATAAATGGCCTACTTGAAGCTATAGGGATAATAAGAGCTAGAATGTAAATGAAAACCCATATCTTAGTCTAGTATAGAGTTGTGTGTGCATGTTTAAGATAAACCATAGTTTTTAAGTAAAACCAAGAACTAATATTTTATTTTAAAGTACAGCTAGCTATCTGTTGGCCACTGAAATGTCCAAGTCATGTAGTGGCAGTAACTGCCACAGTGTAAATATGGATTTGTGAACACTGCTAGACACGTGCAGACTGTCATCAGGAAGTGCGCCTGGGACCAGCCAGCATCCACTTACAGGAAGGTGACAGAAATAAGAACTATGAAGAGGTCTGTGGTTTTTATAAAACCACAAGAGTTTTATAAATGAATTTAATCCTATAGTCATAGAATCATCGATTAAAAAAAAAAATCACTTAGAAAGTTCTAATACTGTATCCTCTAGGGGAATAATAGCTGGGAATTTGAGAAAGTTTCAGGTCTTATCTGTTTCTCATGTAAAGAACTTAGTGCTGTCTTTTTAAAAGGGCTTTACTATATTAAGTCCCCATTACCTTTGGACAATTTTAATTGAATTTATAGCTTTATAACAAGTACTTGGCTGCCAAGAAGTTTCTGCCAGTTTCAGGTAGGACCTACAATTAAATAGCTTTGTATAAATTTTTTGTGAGATGATAGTTTATCTTACTGTAAACTCGCAAGTGAAAATAGTCACTTTTTAAATATTTTTTCCTATACCAAGGAATTATTTTTCCCTTGAAATTGTTATTTACACTTAATTCTAACAACTTACCAATTAACCACTGGATTAACTGGTTTATCAATTAATCATTGGATTGATATATTTGACAGGCAAAATGATTATCAAGTATTATTCCAAGAGCCAGAGCTGTGGAATATCAATGTTTAACACTGTACATGCTACTTAGGTGCCAGTCCTATAAACTAGTCAGGGGTAAAGTATAAGGATAGGTTTTTTTTATCCATCTCCTCTTAGGGACCAAATTATAGTAGTCTGAGTTTTCATCTAAGAGCTGTCAGTGTTGGCTGGTGCTGGAAGGAAAAATTTGGATCTAAATACCTAGGACAGATGTTTTCCCCTTGTCCCTTACATTTCAATTTTTAGGTTTGGTAACATAAGGTCCTACACAATATAATTCTTGCCACTATACGTGTTCTGTATCATACATTATTTATAGATGTAAGTAAAATAAAATTTTATTAATTTTCTTTCCAAACAGATAGAGTAGGGCATTTCTAAAACAATATAAATCTACAGCCCCAAATTTATAACCCAGAAACAAGAAGTAGTGAACAAGAAAATCAAGTGTACACAAAGGTCATAATTACAGTATTTTCTTATAGCTTACGTATAGAAATCATGTCCTAACTGTACCTACTAAAATAGGCATTTGGCTATGGGAATTAGCGTAGCTCTTTCTGAATAGTACTTGATAGGAATATCAGCAGGCCCTACCAATATGGCCTCTTAATTTCCAAAGGACCACATTTTGAGAAATAAACATTCTTGTTTCTATAGAGCATAAAACCTGATTTCCCAAAGCATCTAGGAAAGCACAGAAAGTAAAAAACTTATTTTCTACAATGGACATTGATACTATTCTCTCAAATCCCATTAATCCTAAAAACAAAAGCTGCCTAAACTATATAATAGAAGGTAAAATATTTAGGTTTTTTTCATTCACTCTATTATCTCATCTAGTAACTGGGATGCCACCATGATAGGGGGAAAAAATCATACACTCAGTTGTATGCTTTTATAGTGTCAGACAAAAACAAATGACAGGTTGGGCTCTTTCCACCTGCTATCATAAAATGTAAATTAATAATTTTAAAAAGTTCATTTATTTTCAGAGAGAGGGGAAGGGAAGGAGAAAGGGAAAGAAACATTGATCAGCTGCCTCTTATACACCTCCAACTGGGGACCTGGCCCCTAATCTAGCTGGTACTCAATCCACTGAGCCACACCAGCAGGGCAATGTTTTATTTTAATATGGAATTTTAAATGTTAGTATCATTTACAAAGAAAAAATATGGCCTAAATTTTCATAAAGGAGAAAAAAGAACATGAAATGTTAGAGAATTTATACAGACAAATTAAAATACAGTCTCTGCATTCAATAGTAGTATGTTTATATATTAAAATTATTGACTTCTAAATAAAGATGGACATAAAACTGAGCAACAAGTTGATAATAGGTAAATTCAAACTGAATACATAATGAATCACCACTGATTGATATTGGGAGGAAGGTAACTAGATGTTTTAGAAGAATGCAAATTTTAGTTGAACCAATTGCAGCCTCCCCTTTTATCCTCATAGAGGTTCTTTAATGTCTATTATAAAATATCTGGTATATCTAATACCTAATATAAAACATCTGTCTATCTTTTCTGGGATTTATATATACTTAGCCCACTAAAACGACTAAGGTTCTTCAGTACTAACTACTGATGTTAGCCACATGTGGAAAGTGTACCTACCACGAACATCCTCAGTTAAGAGGACTCACCTTCATCTCGAGTGTACTCTTCCCCAGAATGAGGTTCAAACAAATAGTCACCTGTGGCCAGTTCAAAGGCCTAAGAAAAACAGGATAGTGTATGGAAGTATTAAAAAGAAAAACAAACATCCTTTGGGAAGCTTATTGCTTATTTTTACGGGCTCAACATTAAGTAACCTGCAGATAATCATTAAATAAACAAAATACCTAAGAAATTATTCCTAAAGAGCTTTCTTTCTACACCTGTTATCTTAATAAAATGAAGCAGGAAGACATCAAAAACTCAGTTGATATAAGTATGTAGATGATTCTATGCCCTCCATCTTCCACCCCTCTCCAAATCAGTAATTCAGATCTCAAGCTCTCCTTTTGTTTGGAGGAGACACATATGGATAAGGTGACTTTAAGTTATTAAATTTTCATGAGAAGAGCAGGTTTAATTTTCTTACATTATAATTTTACATGGCTAGAAATTGAGATTCTATAGCCAAAATCAAAACCAAAAAATTGATTTTTCTACCTATGACTTTTCAGTGTTTGGCAAAAAAAGTACATTTTAAAGTTCTGCTTTGGAAAGCACTCCTTAAACTATCCCCGTAGGAGTCCCAATTAGTCCTATAAAATATCAGAAAAAGATCAAGTATAAATGGAGTCAGGAGCCACTCCATCTAAATGACTGGCAGGTCAGGATTCACCAAGCAGAAAAAGAAAGGCGCATGTCTCCTATCACAAGAAAACCTCACAGAAATGGTGTTCAAGAGTGTCTGAAAAAGTGATTTCCTGTGGAATAAATGCCAACAACATCTGAGTGGTGGGGCTATATTAACTTTTCATTAATTATAATGTATTAAAGGAAAATCAACTGAATAGTTTTAAAAGAACCTTACTGATATACAAGTGTAGTTATAAGTCAAGTGTTAGTTGTAGGTCAATTTTGATGGAGTCGATGGCACTAAGTAGTCCAGATAGTCTTGAGAGATGTGGGGTGGACTTAGCTGGGGCACATCCTGAATCTAGACCCATGTTCAGGTCTCAGTGGCTTGCCCGTGTCAGATTCAGGGAGGGCACAGGGGAGTTTTAGGGTAGTGAGATACTCTATCTCATACTGTAAGATCCACAGAATGTTTGGAGAATTTAAAAACATCTATTCTTTACTGATTCTTGATGTTCTTCACAGAACACTGCCTTTATGTAACTGCCCTTCTAAACTTTGTAGTCTCACTCACTTATGGCATAGCTAATCTCACAATTTGTCTCTTTACCTCTCAGAAAGGGGCCCAATCCTTTTATCAATTTAATTACAATGGTTGCAGGACCCATCTCTCTGGGCACTTCTGATACTCCAGGATTTATTTTTATTCTCTAAATATGGCCAAATTTAAGGCAACGTTTATACATCTGACAGCAGAATGAGAGAAGTTTTTTTTTTTTAAAGATTTTATTCATCAATGTGTGGTTGCCTTTCACCAGCCTCCAGCTATGGCCCTGGCTGGACACCTGACTTGCAACCTGGTCATGTGCCCTGGCTGGGAATCCAACCAGTGACCCCTGGGTTCGTAGGCTGGCGCCTTACCCACTGATCCACCAGCTAGGGCAAAATGAGAGAAGTTAAAGGGCAAAAGTGGGGCTCAAGTTCTCATGAAATTGTCTCACGTCAAATAAATGTTTTCCCTCCCAGTCTAGAAAATTCTTGCATGTGAGCTGGTTCAAACAGAGGGCAAGGTTAATTCCTCTTTTATTTTTTTCTTTTCCTGCCTCATTCTTTAAGCCCAACACAGTAAAAACTATGTTAAATAGCAAACAGGATCTACTGCCCTCAAACCACCCACTACTAGGACCCATTTATTATCATAATAGATCAGGTGCCATCTGTAAATTAGCTATATTTTGTAGTTGGTTGTATCTCTCATTTATTTTCTCTAACAAATCAATTCAAATCAAATTCCTCAAATTTCAAGCTTCAAAGTATGGCAAAAAGAAGTCAGATATTAATCCAATGTTCTTTCATCTTGTGTATTACTAAACCTTACTTAATTTCAAACAGTTCTCCATTCTTAAAGTCAATGACTTATAAAGTCATGTCATATTAATAGGATTTTAATTCTATTATTGTTAGTGCAGGTAGTGAGCTAGCTGAGTAAGGAAGAGAGTGAAGGGAATTGGACAGCATTGAGCCTAATGGGCTGGGGAGCATGAGCCTGTTTGGTTCACCAGGAAGCTGCACCTTCACACACTTCAGGGGACCACAGCTTTGCCCCAACACGGGTTAACACTCCTGCCCTCCCGATTCCAGCACCCGTCTGTTGGGGGGAGCAGGTGAAGGTAAGCACATGCACAACACAAGTCAAAATATCGCTGGGGGAAGTACTTGACCAGTCTAACCTGGGAAAGCACTCAGTTGGCTAGGGGGGTGGATCCATCAGAAGTCCAGAAAAGCTTGGGAAGTTGGTTATTTTGAGAAAGCACCTGGTCCACCCCAAGCCTGTGATAATGTAACCCAGTTTAGCAAAGAATTCCCACCCCTATTCTGTCCTGAAGAACACACACCAGCTCTGATCCTTTGCATGTCCTCTCCATAGTAACCATGTGGGTCTTGCAGCTGAGCAAATACAGGCTCAGGCAGGAGCATGGGTACAGCAGCGTAGCTGGGAAAAGCACTAAACTACCTGGTAGAAACTGAGACTGCTTAGTAGCTGCCTGAAACAGAAACTCTTGGACAACAGACTTTGTTTCGACCTTGCTGAAGATACAGCTGGACTTTTTCCATGACAGGATGGACAGAGATGGGACTCTGGGAACCCAAAGGCAGCCTTCTATATCTGAAGGAACCTGAATAAATCTTGCCACACCACAATCTACTGTTGTGTGCGCCTGTGAAAGGCTTTTCTCGCCATTCTGTTGAATGAGCCCCACTTCCATCAGCAACATTACCTTTGGAATTTCAGAAATGTGGGTGTCAAGAAATCTAGGGCTCTAACAGGTAGAGATTTCTAACCTGTCTGTTCTTTCAAGTTTTCCAGAGTTGACTATGAATACTGAATGTTAATTAAAATGATAGTTGAACATATTTCTCGTTCAGAGCACTCATTTGATGGTGCACAAATATTAAGTACTGTTGTATAATAAAGAATTTGGTCTTTAACTTCTAACTTTTAGAAGTTCCACGTGATAAGAGTGTCTTTTGTTATTCATAGAGGAACCTTGGACCACACTTAAATTTATACTAGTGAGTTCTGTGAGTTACTCTAGCAAATTATTGGACCTGAAATGATAGTGGAATCCCCAAATTTGCAGCCAGTTGGTCTGAAGTGCAGGTAGCCTGTGAAAACTCCAACCTTTTGGCTGTGTCTGAATTGATGCAGTCTTGTGGGGAAACAATGCCCTTTACTTGTAAAGTCTGTATCAGAACTGCACTGTAAATTCCTAAAATGTGCCAGAGCCTTAACCAGACACTTTGCTACATATATCGCCATAATTCCTGTCAGCATGGCACTTATTACCTAGTGGAACAGAAACAAGCAAATACACAATAAATAACAAAAATATACTCCATTCAGGAAACAATCTAACATGTTCCAATATGAGGCTATTTGTTGGTAATCATTTAGTATCAACTAAAGCTAACTGGCTTAAGTAGTTGCTAGCCAAGGACAAAGCAGTAATTTATGAATCGATTGATGATTGAGCTTCAGATCTAATGAGGTACCAAAGATGTCTGAGTAATGCTGAACTGTACAGACTGAAAAGTTTCCATGGGTTTTCCTAATCTTGAAAATGAGATCAGAGCCAAAAGGGCAAGGGTACCTGTAACCTAATCAAAAGCAACACCACCTCAAAGCAGTTGTTTTCAATCCACCAATCCACCTCTACCTTTCACATCCCCCAACCTGCAATCTGCAGTAAGAAACATTTGTTTCTTCACCTAAGAGGAATTTGGGAGGAACCAAATAGAAAGCAAGGTGTTTATAACTAGCTTTTGAATTCAGACCTCTCCAGACACAGGATTTAGAGCATCAGTGACCAGCCACACACAAAGCAATCTTTCTCACTTTGTTAATTTGCTGCTCTACCGAAATGAACAAACAGAACAAGGTATGTTATTACTAAATAACACATGAAGGTTAGGGAGGAAACATTACCATGCATGCCGTGCTCCAGATGTCAGCAGGGGTACTGTAGCCAGATCCTATCAGGACCTCCAACGAGCGGTACTGCCGTGTTTGAATATCTTCAGTGAAATGTTTATGCTGAGTAAATGGAGAAAACAGTACTTTAAAAATTATTTATCCTAAAAATTAATAAGTCATAATTGCTTAATAATGGAGATTCAAGTAAATTCTCTGAAGTTTTCCCTAAACCAAAGTTTTTATTTAGCTAATTTCTTAAGTATCATTTTGATGCAATTGGCTTCAAACAACACTTTGCTTTACAGTGTACTCCAAATTATTTTTGAAAACATACAAATCTAAACTTAATAGACAAAGATTACAGGATAATAATTTCTTTTTAAGATGTAGGTTTCAAGTAGCCTAAAAAACAGCACCTATAAAACTTATTATTTTTAGAGAGGGGAAAAGGAAGAGAGGCTGAGAGGCACCATCAATGTATGATGGCCTTTCACCTGCCTCCAGCTACAGACCTGGCTTGTTAACCTGGTTATGTGCCCTGGCTGGGAATCGAACCAGCGACCTTTGGATTCTCAGGCCAGTGCCTTATCCACTGTGCCACCAGCCAGGGCTATAAAGAATTCTTGAGAGTCACATCAGCATCATGGCAGATGGGACACACCCTTCAATCTACAACGAGTGCAATTTTTACAATTCAACAAAGATTCCCCTAATCAACAAACTAGGATGAGTGAGAGATCCACACATCTGTACACGTGAAGGGGGGGAACAGGAGGGATGGTGTCTGATACCCTGTTCCACAAGTTTAGCAGCTAAGTCCACAACCCCAGTGAGCTGGGGAGAAGGGGCTCATGATTATGCCCACCAACACTGGTAAAGGAAAAGGACCATAGCAACATTGGCACAGGCAACTCTGGCTGCAGCAGTGTCTGTGGCCTGGGCTCCTGCCACAGTGACAATGTCTGAGACTGAGACAACTCTGGACACATTGGGGCACACACCATCCTGATGATGCCAGTAAAACCTGCAGCTGCAACAGTGACAAAAGAGACACCTCTGAGACACACTGTGATACCTCTGGCAGAAGTTGTGGAGGGTGGAAAATGCTAGTTCTCAAAATGCTAGTGTGCTCAGGTTAAGAAAAATCCAAAATATGTGCTATAGTACCACCTACTGGAAAACAAAAAAGGCTTCTAATTACCAACCTGTTGAGTTGTTCAAATTAAAGCTGTATTAAGTAAGAAAAGTTTACTATTTCAAATGCATCAGCAGAGGGACCAAGCACCAGCAATAATTATGGTAACCCAGTAGTATTACAAAAATGAGATGACAGGTTGTCTATAAAACCAAACTCAGTGCCATGTAAAATTGTGATCTAAATGACAGAGGATCCAAAACAGCTTTCATGAAGAATTTAAATGAGATACAAGAAAACTCAGAAAGTTGGTTCAATAAGCTCAAGAATAAAATTAATGAACAAAAGAGTATTTTACAAAAGATATTGAAAGTCTAAAATGGAGCCAAACAAAACTCAAAAATAAGATAAAGAATACATTGGAAATAGAACAGACCAGGTGGAAGAGAGAATTAATAAGCTCAAAGATAAAAGTCTAGAAATAATCCAGGTAAAAGAGCAGAGAGGACTATCCAGCTCCATCGGAAAGGGCAACATAAGGCTGTGGGTATCACACAAGGAGATAAGAAGGCGAATAGGACAGAGAGCCTTTTAAATGAAATAACCTGCAGAAGCTGGACATACACAAATGTCATAGAACACCTAATTGTTTCAGAGTAAAGAAGCATTTTTAAAGACATATTATGTTAAACTGTCAGGCAGCCAGGGGAAAAAAAAGAAAGTAATCTACAAAGCAACCCTTATCAATCCGTCATCAGATTTAGCAGCATAAATGTTGCAGGTTAGGAGTGGAATGACATAAAAAATATTAAATGAGAAAAACTGAAGGATTGCCCTAGCAGATGCAATAAAGACATGTAAAACAATCAAAAAACTGCCAGCCATGAATAATTTATGGAGCAAAGTTATTCTTCAGATATTAAGGAAAAAGGCTTTCCCAGACAAAACAAAACCTGAGGGAGGTTCATCACCTGAGCTTTTTGTGACAAGAAATGTTGGAAGGAACTCTTCTGCTAAAAACAAAATGGCAAAAGTGCACAAAACGTCAAGTAAGGTGATAAGGAGAATCAGAAAAATTGCAACTCTAACACAGAATATGATATTAAGAAGTTAATTACAACATAAAGGTTAAAGTGGAAAAATTATTGAAACAACAGCTACTTCAATTTGGTAATGAACACACAACCTAACAAGGAATAATTTAATGGTAGTAAGTTCTCCTATATCAATAACCACCTTAAATGTAAATTGACTGAACTCACCAATCAAAAGGCACAGAGTAGCTTGATGGATTAAAAGAACAAGACCCAAATATATGCTGCTTTTTCAGGAGACTCACTTCAGCTCCAAAGATAAACAAAGGCTCAAAGCAAAGGGGTGAAAAATGATACTCCAAGCAAATGGTAACCAAAAGAAAGGGTGTGTAGCCATGCTTATATCAGACAAAATAGATTTCACGAAACAAAAAGTAACAAAAGACAAAGATGGACATTATAAAATAATAAAGGAGACAATCCATCAGAAAGACATTTATTTATATGCATCAAGCTCAGGAGCACTAAAATGTATAGGGCAATGAACAGACCTAAAAGGAAAACTGGATAAACAGTGGTAGGAGACTGTAATGCCCTGTTTACATCAATTAAGAGAGTACCCAGATAGCAAGTCAACGAGGAAGCATCAGCCTTAAATGACACATGAAATCAGATGGATTTTATGCACATGTATAGAACATTTCATTTGAAAGCAACAAAACACACATTCTTCTAAAGTGCACATGGAACATTCCAAGGATAGGCTGTATGTTAGGATACAAAACAAGTCTCAATAAATTTAAGCCTGACATGACGTTCAGTACCTTTTCTGAACACAGTGGTATGAAACTAGAAATCAACTATAAACAACAGCTGGAAAAACCACAAATATGTGGAGATTAAATGACAAGCTATTTAGCAACTTTGGGGCAATGAAAGAATCAAAGGAGGAATCACAAAAAACACAGAGACAAATGAAAATATGACACACCAAAATCTATGGAATATGTAGCAAAAGCAGTACTAAGAGCAAATTTACAGCAACACAGGCATCACTTAAGAGATACTGTGAGTTTGATTCCAGACCACAATAAAACGAGTTGTAACCTTTTTTGCTGGTGGTGGGTCTTAACCTTCAATTTTGTAAAAAAAAAAAAAAAAGCAACATTTGTGAAGCTTAATAAAATGAGCTATGCCTATACAAGCTTAGCCCAAGAAATAAGAATTTCAAATAGATAATCTAACCTTAAACCTAAAACAAGGAAATAATAAGCATCAGAGCAGAAACAGATCACATAGAGACTAAAAAGGCAACAGAAAAGATCAATAAAATTAAGAGCTGGTTCTCTGAGAAGATAAACATAACTTTAGCATGCTCATTAAAAAAGAGAGAGAGAGAGAGAGAGGGAGGGAGGGAGAGAGAGAGAGAGAGAGAAAGAGGGAGCAAAGATTCAAGTAAAAAAATGAAAGAAGTTACAACACATACCACAGAAATACAAGGGCTAGCCCTGGCTGGCAGCACAGTGGATAAGGTGCCAGCCTGTGAACCCAAGGGTGGCTGGTTCGATTCCCAGCCAGGGCACATAACCAGGTCTCCAGCCAGGTCTGTAGCTGGAGGCAAGTAAAAGGCAACCATACATTGACGTCTCTCTCTCTCTCTTTCTGCCTCTCTCCCTTCCCATCTCCCTAAAAATAATAAATAAAATCTTAGGGGAAAAAAAAAAATTCAAAGGCTAATGAAAAGCTATAAACCACTAATTGAACAACCTAAAAGAAATCATACAACCTTGCAAGACTGAATCATGAATAGAAGATCTGAATAGACCAATTACTAGAAAGAAAATTTAAAAAGTAATAAAAAATCTCCTACCCTGGCAGGCATGGCTCAGTGGATTGAGCACCAACCTGTGAATCAAAGGGTCACCAGTTTGATTTCCACTCAGGGGACATGCTGGGTTGTGAGCTAAGTCCCCAGCTGATGTTTCTCTCCCTCCTTCTCTCTCCCTTCCCCTCTCTAAAAATAAATAAATAAACCCTTTAAATCAATCAATCAATCAATCAGCCAAAAAACCAAACCAAAACAAAACAAAAAAAATACCAAGTCTAGGACAACACCCGTCACTGGTGAATTCCACCAATCATTCAAAGATTTAATATCGATCCTTCTGAGAACATCATTCTAGTAATCTTGTTGGTGGTCACCAGGTTCAGGCTTAGTAATGGAAATCTGAACAAGGCTGTTGGAGTGGTAAGAATGAAATCCAAGGGCATTCACTGAAAAAAAAGCACCATTTAAAAATTCAGCCCTGGCTGGTGGCACAATGGATAAGGCGCTGGCCTGTGAACCCAAGGTCACTGGTTCGATTCCCAGCCAGGGCACATAACCAGGTCTTCAGCCAGGTCTCCAGCCAGGTCTGTAGCTGGAGGCACGTGAAAGGCAACCATACATTGATGTCTCCGTCCTTCTCTGCCTCTTTCCCTCCCACCCCCCGACCCTCCCTCCCTCCCTCTCTCTCAAAAAAGAAACAAACAAAAAACCCTTTAAAAATTCAATAGCTACATGTGGGAGACAGTAGGAAAAGCCAAAAGTAACTCTGGCAAACGCCTACAGGTTGGCTGTCTATCGATAAAAACAGAGACGAAGAGACTTAAGAGAGCAAAATGGTTTTGTAGGAAAACAAGGGGTTCCGATACTGAGTTTGAAGTAGAAAAGAATGCAGGTGACATATTTAGAAAAAAGGACATGTTGTTCAAAGGAGTTGTCTTTATTCATATGTCTCACTGCCTTACAAAGATGCCATGAATAATAAATTAGGTCAAGTATTAGCAAAAATAAAGAAGGCAAATTGAATACATACATACATTTGCACTCACTCCTGAAATTCTCCAGTGTTAATTTTCAAAGCATTAACTGACAGAGTGACAACAAAGAGCAATAAAATTTAGAAGCTGGAAAGCAGAGAGATCTTTGGTGAATGTCTTAGAGGATGCAAGAAAGCTGAATAATAAGCCATTGGAAAACGTGAAAAGTAACTGTGATATGTACCATAACATAGTATACCTCTTTCAAGGCTAAGGATTTGACAGTATCAAGCATCTCTGGAAGTAAGGATGAGGGTGGGATTCAACATAGGAATACTGTTTTAAAACATCTTTTAAAGAAGCAGAGCTCCAGAACACAAGGCTTGATGGAGTCTAACAGCCCCTTCCTGCCCTGACACACAGGTCATCCGGAGTTTTCTATGGAGTGGGTACTATAGGGTCTCTGGAGGAAACTCAGCATAGCTGAGGGGAGAGTAGCATTCTGAAAACAGGGAGATTAAGTAACTGCATGTAATTTAAGTTGAACCCTGAGTTTTCTTGCTTGACTCAGCTCCTGGAATGCTAGTGACCAGGCATTTATTCTCTGGGTAGGTGATTACAAAGTTCAGTAGAGGAAACAGTCAATAATATTTAATAATTATGTATGGTGCCAGGTGGGAACCAGATTTATCAGGGTGATCACTTTATAAATTATATAAATGTCCAATCACTATGTTTCGCTATGTTGAAACTAATATAATCTTGCATGTCAACTGTAACTGAAAACTAAACAAAACAAAACAAAAAAGCCCAGTGAATAAGAGTCATCAATACCCACCCAAGGCAAAGCTTCAAAATGGCTTTTTAGTAACTTCTTTCATTTAGTTATACAGTCCTCTCTTTAGTGACCCTAAACAGAAAAAGACAACAAGATACCTTATAGGAAGAAAATGTAAAAACTGGAAAAATAAACATCCTTTGGGAGATAACCAGAGAAACAAAAAGCTCTTGAAGAGTAAAAATATAAAGGGTAAATGAGAAAAAAATAAGGCTGGTAACAAGTTGAGAAATCTCCCAGAAAATATAAAAGAGAACTATAGAAAATAGGACAGAAAGGTAGGAAGTGAGAGCATTTGCACAGAGTCTAACATTTGAATAATGAAAATTCAAAGCTAGAGAATAGAGACCAAGGAGGAGTAGAGAATTAGAAAAAAAACAAAACAACAACAACAAAAAACAAGTACAAGGAAAAGCCGAAGAACTCAGTTTCACTATTTAGTTTTTAGCATAAATAGATGAAAATAGACCAAGTAAGCCACACTGCTATGAAATGATGATCCTACAGATTTCCATGGGGGAAAGGGTTCATACAAAGAAATCAAGACTCAGAATGGCATTGGTATTTAGCAGCAATAAGATGGAAACTCAAAGACAATGAATGGAGAAATGACAGCCATTCCGAGGGAAAACGATTTTCAACTTAGAACTTTACACCCAGCCAACTGACTGGAAAACCGGAATAAAAATGTTATTAGGTGTGCAAGGGTCCCCTCTGCCTGCTCAGTCTCACACACCTTTTCTTAGGAAGTTACTGAAGTATGTATTTCAAGAAAACTAAATGAAAACTAAACAAAAACAAAACCAAGAGAGATCAGAGAGACAGAAAATGGGATAAAGAGAGTAAAGTCCTGGCTGGTGGTGCAGTGGTTAAAGCGCTGGCCTGTGAACCCAAAGGTCGCTGGTTCAATTCCCCAGCCAGGGCACGTAATCAGGTCTTCAGCCAGGGCCGTAGCTGGAGGCAGGTGAAAGGCCACCATACACTGATGCCTCTTCTCTCCCTTACCCTCTCTCTGAAATAATAAATGTAAAAATCTTAAAAAAGAAAAAAAGAGTAAAACAATAATCTCCAAGATGATACTAAAGAAAATCCCATATGGCAGACATGTAGCAGGCCTATAGGCCAACCCAAATGATGAACACAGGTTAGAAGACTCCAAATTTTAGAATAGCGCTCTTTAGGAAAAAATAAGTTGAAAGAATACCATGGCATTTGTATGTATTAAAGTGCAAGTATTTACATCACTGGGTGAAAATATGAAGATGAATTAAGTGATAAGTATACAAAGACAACTAAGCAATGAAGCAGTGTTAGGCAGAAAGGGAAAAGGAATCGTAACACAATATATGCTCTGCTCGGCTAAGGACAGCATCATAGTCTTAATAACGTAAACATGGAATAACTACCTAACCAAAAATAGTATTAAAGTCAGGGATGGATGCAGTGGTCGCAGATCAGTCCTACTTTTCAGGAGGAAGAAATACTACCTAAAATTGAAAAACAGAATTGGGAGCAATACAGCTTTTTATTAGTGACATGAAGTAACTGTTATGTGGACAGTGAAAAAGTAGAAAAGGGAGGAGATAGATTTTTGAATCAAAATCTACATAACTGTCTCTAAACTATACATGTGCATAACTGATAATCAAAAGTATAGTATTTTTTAAAGCCAAGCTATTTGAAAGTCACATATGTGGATAAAAAGGGAGTCTATAATAAACCTGACAAGTCCAGTGACTGAAAATAACCTCATAGGATAACCTGATTATAAATGCCTAAATGGGTAGGATTGTTTCATTATACCATTCTCTTCTCTCTTTACCTTAGTAAATATATTTAAACTTTTCCATAATAAAAGGTGAAAAGAAAGAAGAGAAAAAATATTAAGTGTTAGCTGGAAATCTGGGTAAAGAACTGAAGATGTTTTCTTTTGTTAGCACAACTAAGTCCAAATTCTCATTCATTACTAGTCACTTCAAAACTAAGCACTGAAAAATGTTTAACTTACCACCCAACATGCATTTCCAAGATCAGCAATCTTCACTTGAAGCTTCTCTGAATTTTTTGGATCAAGAGGATTAACAAGAAAATTTCCAGCAGTGGATTTTCCTATAGATAACAGGCATTATCAGTAAGATCATTTAATGAACACAGGACTATCCAAAGGTTAATAAAACCCTAAGGCTCCCAACTGGCAACCTACAATAACCTTTCTAAGAGAAAAGGAGGCAAGATAGATTTTTAAAACAAAACCAGAGTTAAAACCTTCATAGCAACAAGTGACATGCTATAGAATCATTTACATGACCAATAAAATTAGAAATTACCTACAGATTTACACATTAAGGTAACTGGGACACCTGCTGAAAAGCTATTTACAAACACCATGGTACTTCTGGTCTAGAAATTCCTAAATATGTTATGCAGGAAAGGAGTACTGGGAAAGTATATCTGCATAGGTACCTTTGTTATCCAGTGGTCCATTATGTTCTTGGTCTTGTTCGTCCTCGCAGGGTATCTCTGCACGAATGCTTTCTTGAAGTTGACTGATGTCCTGTTCACTGAATGACTGGTTTGCATTCGAAGACTGGCACACCATGGTATCTGACACTTCAGAGGTTACAGGTGTACAAGAGTCTGTTTCTTGAGATGTGCTGCTATCTCCATTTTGGGAGGTTAGAAAACTAGTTTCCTGCTTCAAATTTTGGACATCACAGTCATTAGCATTGTGTAGATCCTCTTTAAGCCTCAGTGTTTCTTTATCACTGTTCTCAGTATAATTAACGATGTCAATTACTCCATTGCAATTAATTTCCGCTGCACCACCCTCTACACCACGTTCCGTAATTGTCTGATCCCGGTCAACGGTACTTGACTCTTCTAAGGAACAAAGAGACAAAAAGGATGTATGTGTATGCGTAGGAGTGAAAGAATGGAAAAATTTCTCCATGAGATTGAAACATTTCTAGAACTTAACAGTTACATAAAAACATGAGTCAACATCTAAAACTTATTTATGGAAGGACAAAGATCCTCTTATCCTTAACCAATTGCTAAATGAAGTCTATGTCGCATTTCCTGAGAAAATTAGAAATTTCATTAGAATATTACCTAACATTTATGACAAATTCTGTATTCTTACTGTATAAGGACACCCCCAGAGATGTGCTGTATGCATGAAACCACTATATATAACAACGATCATGTTAAAGTTTGCTACAACATAATTTTTGTGATGTACTATTTATACCAAGTTTTTCTTGGGTCATTTTATTAGGTGGGTTTTCTTTCAAGGGTCTTTCAACAGGACTCTCTGATTCTTCTTGCTTGTTTGGTCTTTTTTGCCCAGGGCCCGACTCTTTCTCCATTTCCTCAATTTCCTGCATTCGCTTCTCTAGTAATTCTGCCTGGCGCTTCTGCTTCTTCTTCAATTTCTTCTTCTTATTCTTTGACATTTTGTCAGCCTGGGCGGAGATTACAAACAGATAAAGCCTTCAGGTGGCTAATCCATTACCCCTAGTTGGAGATAACTGTTAACTTTAATTATTTCCTAATCAAATGTCACTATTTCCCTAACACAGCACTTAAGTTTTTCATTAACTTAAAAAATGTGTACATTCTCATCAAAGTAAATAAAAACAAAATCAACAACAAAACTAATCCTCTGAGCAGTCTGTGGGGCTGGTGTACTCAAAAACACAATCCGCCTGCGAATCCAAAGGTTGCTGGTTCGATTCCCCAGCCAGGGCACATAACTAGGTTGCCAACCAGGTCTCCAGCCAGGTCTGTAGCTGGAGGCTGGTGAAAGGCAACCATACATTGAATGTCTCTCTTCCTCTCTGCCTCTCTCCCTTCCCCTCTCTCTGAAAATAATGAAATAAAATCTTAAAAAACAAACAAACAAACAAAAAAAACCACACAATCCAATTTATGGAAATCTCACCAATATCAACTTGTGGAAGATGCATGATAATTTATTGAAGAAAATTATAGAAGTACAGGAATATTTTTTCTTTGGTTTTCAAATTCTAAACAAACTGATTATCCATACAGAAGAACCCCTGCCCATTGCCCATATGTCAGAATTAAATAAACACCTTATACTTACTGGTTTAGGCTGGGGAGCGGTACTGACTGAAAATAAAAACAAAACAAAACAAGTAAGGATCCTAACATTCAGCAGGCAATATAAACCAATGCTCATAGAGATACCTTATCAAAACTTGACAGTTTATATTGTAGAGACAACTACTGAAGCAACTTTGGTAGATACAACATTACATTCTTTAAAAGAACAAATAATGCACATAAAAGTTGATAAAGTAAGTTTATGTAAATAAACGAAATTTTTCAGATAGCATAAACACATGCAGAGTCAAACCCTTATTACTGGTTTCCACTATTATTGCACCTAAAATCCCATTCCTACATACTGCTTACAATAGAGTATGATAGGTAACAACCTCCTCACCCCCATTCAGGACCATCATTTCTAGTTCTTCACTTATCCCTTGTCAGTTTTAAAAGAAAAGTGGCATCAAGAGCTATAGTAATTTGTTATATAGCATATTATGGATATTAGTTTAGCTTAGGTGGGAGGTAGAATCTGCAGTCTTAAAAGTTTTTTTAAATTGTGGTAAAAACACCTAAAATTTCCCTCTTAAACGTTCTTAAGTGTATTAGTTAGTTTAGTAGTGTTACATAATGCACACCATTCTGTAAAATTTCTAGAACCTTTTCATTTTGAAAAAAATTAAAACTCTATGCTTAAAAACTCCCCATTTCCCCCTTCTCTAGTTTTTCTTTTTAAGGAAGCCTATGATAACTGACACTTCAACTTGAAGATCAAGAAAGCTCCTCAAGCCCTGGCTGGTGGGCATAGTGGATAAAGTACTGGCCTGAGAACCCAAAGGTCGCTGGTTCAATTTCCAGCCAGAGTACATAACCAGGTCCATAGCTGGACTGGAGGCAGGTAAAAGGCAACCATACACTGATGTTTCTCTCCCTCTCTGTCTCTCTCTCCCTTCCCCTTAAATTAGCAAATAAAATTTAGGAAAAAAAAAAAAAGGAAAGCAAGCTCCTCAGTATCATTAAACTACTAAAATTAAAATCTGCACCTCAAATGGAATAAAACTGATTGTAATCATCCAGCCAATATTTATTTAGCACAAAACACTATATGGAACACTTCCAACTGCTTTAACATGAAATTTAATCCCAGTAACTCCTACATGAGGATAAAATGAAGTGACCCAGCCAATGATGAAGCCTGGATTCAAACTGGGTTTGTTCGTGTCAGTGCTTAAACTCAAGCTCTTAATAGCAAGTATTAATCTTGCTCCTGATCCAAGTGAGCATGTATGATCATAATAAGAGGTAAACACGTCAAAAAATAGCCATCAAATAAGAAAACATTTTAAAACAATATGAATCAGTATGTGTGTGTGTGTGTGTGTGTGTGTGTGTGTGTGTGTATTTGTTACAGGTTTGAATTGCATGGTCCATTTACTTGAGAATTAAAAAAATAAAATACTGTAAATGTATTTCTCTCTTTTTAAAAAAATTTTATTTAAGCCCTGGCTGGTAGCACAATGGACCCAACAGTCGCAGGTTCGATTCCCAGCCAGGGCACATAACCAGGTTGCAAACCAGGTCTCCAGTCAGGTCTGTGGCTGGAGGCAGGTGAAATGCAACCATACATTGATGTCTCTCTCCTTTTCTGCCCCTCTCCCTTCCCCTTTTTCTAAAAATAATGAAATAAAATCTTTAAAAAAAAATTTTATTTATTTCCAGAGAGAGGGAAAGGGAGAGAGGCAGAAAGGGAGGGAAACATCAATGTATGGTTGCCTTTCACCTGCCTCCACATACAGACCTGGCTGGACTGGGATGTCCTAGATTAAATTACAGCAGGCAGGAGGATTAAAGGAAGAGATGAGAGGTTAATGAGTTAGCAGCTGCAAGCCCAAACCAATAAAGACAAATATTATTCCAGAACATAAGCTGAAACTTCCAATTAACCACCAGGTGGCTGTTTCTGAGAGCAGAGCCTGGTAGCTGACCACCAAGCACCACTGCATCCTGCTTAAGCATGCTCTTGCCAGACTGTTGCACAGAACCATGATCTTCAAGAGCAAACACTTCTTCCTTCTGGACTATGCACCTATCTAAGAACTAAACCTTCACAGCTAAATTCTTAGCTGTAAATTTTCACCTGAGGCTACGCTTATTGATTTTAGAGGGGAAGGGAGGAGAAAGAGAGGGCGAGAAACACTGATGTGAGAGAGAAACATCTAATGATTTGCACTCATCCATGTGCCCTGACTGGGACTGGTCTTACAACCCAGACACATTTCCCTGACCAGGAACTGAACCAGTGACTTTTCAGTTTACAGGATTGAAACAGTTCTAAAAGAAAAGCTTTTGGCTGTGATTTAACAAAGCAAATTTGTGATTGTATGGGGGTCCACGTGCTTAACTCCCTGATTATTCAAGGGCCAACTGTTCAACACATGTGTGCCTAAAAGGCAGTCTTCTTCCAATACTGAAGAAATACTGAGAATGAAAAATCTTTGGAGGGCTGGGACTATTTCTTACACATTAGCACTTACTATACCTTATTGTTAAAAGAGTAAGTAGTACTTAACTTCCTGGTAAGACAATAAAAATAGAAATTTAACTTCTAATGAGAGCAAGATCCTAAAGCAAATATACCTGCAGACCCGGAAGGTGGAGGAGCTCCAGACCGCTGCCATTCTGTTGCTTCTGCAGCCAGCCTCCGGATGTACTGCTCATTCACTGACAACAAGATGTTTTCTGGTTTAATATCAGTGTGGATGATTCTGCACTTGCTATGTAAATAATCCAAACCCTGTAACACCTGAATGGGAACAAAGCAGGAGACTTGCAAACACAAAATACAAGTCTTTCTGGAGAAGGAAGAAATCACAATGTAATATTTAACAATATGAAAATGATGTGGTAGTTTTCCACAGAGAATAAAGCACTTTTTTGAAGCACAAAAAAATTTCTTCAGAAAGATTACCTAACTATGAATGAAGGCAAGAGTTTATTTAAAATAATATGTCCTTCCATGTTTTATAAAGCTAATTCTATTTGGATATATCTTTTAAGTACATTATAGATGAGAATAAACAGTCAACACGCCCTTTAGGTTAAGTGTTGAGATGTAGGTGATAAAAGAGATTTAGCTATCTTTTAATTCAAATTGTCTTGTCGGTAAAGAACTAAGACCTCTTGCTTCCCAGTTGGGAGCTCTTTCCACCAAAACACATTATCCAAATTATTTGCCCTTTGAAGTATTAATTAGTTCCTGATAGTAAACCTCTTTACTGAACACTGAAAGGTATTTATAATATTAGAAAATGACCATGAATGTTATATAAAAATATCTTAATGATCTGACATAGCAATTCTTTATTAGAATAGAATCAACGTTTGCAACCAGAACTTCAGAACATGGGCTCCGAATTTCCCCAAATCAGGGGCTGTACAGAGCTTCCTCTCTAATGATTATAGAAGATGAATGGGAGGGAAAAAGGTTATAATAAAATATTCCAAAACAGAATATATACAGTAAAACCTAGAGGCTGAATAAAACAATTTTAGCAATTAAAACAACAACAACAACACACCTTTAGTATAACTTCTATTGGAAATGGGAAACTCCTGACACTTTAAGAATATAAAACAATCACCACATAGAAAATACTAAGACACATACTTGCTGAATGATTTTTTTGACACAAGGCAGTGGAAGCCCCTGATAATTGGACTTGATGATCCACTTCAGCAGATGATGCCCCAAAACTTCAAATACCATGCAGATATCTAGATGTTTGTTAAGAAGGAATAAGGGCAGAAAAGTGTGTCCCACCCCAATGAAATTGTTATTTTATTATTCTTTCAGTACAAAATATTACAGAGTTTGACTTAAAAAAACCCCAAGAGGGAGCAAACAGGGGATGGATGTAATACAACAACAATAAAATTTAAAAAATATATACATTAAAAAAAAAAAAACAAAAAAAAACAAAACACCCCAAGAAATGGAAAATCTTGTAGGCTAGTTTATCAACAAACTATGCAAAGAAAAAGAAATTCTGCTTTAACAACAGGAGATAATGTACCAAAACTTAAACCCTCAAAATGTAAATGCCAACATTTTAATTTAAAAAACAGGAAACTGACTTGCTTTATGCTCTTTTGTTCATAAAACTAATCCTGATTCCAGTGCCACCATGTGTCCTTATGTGTGAGCACTGACACCAAGCAGGACCCTTTAACCTAGTAGTATGCACAGCACTACAGGGATTCTAGTAGCAAGAAGTTGGTATCTTCCATCTCTAGAAGCTTCTACATAAGTTGGAAAATCAAAATGTGCATATGTAATAATGACCTAGTACCCAGACTTTTGTTTTCAGATAAGGTTCTCCACTGGAAAAAACCAAGTTCCTTGAAGAAATGGCCAAATTCAGGGTGAACCTTGATGTGCCAATAGGAAAAATGTCAAGAAGAAATGGATGCCATTAACCAAAGTTGAGAACATTTTAAATTAACTTACAAACTAAAAACAGAATGGGTCCAAATAGATACTAAAACAAGTGTATATTTGGGTGGAGGGAAATACCTTTTTTAAGGAAAAAGTCAAGTAATAAATACACAAAGTTTGACAGAAATAGAATCATTTTACAATAACTATAGTAATAACTGATTCAGGTAAATATCAATTAATACTAAAACTTCTGAATGACTTAGAAAAATTTCTCAGAGTATCACTTCGTAGATTGCTTAAGGAGAAAGGTACACAAACAGGGAAATCTGGAAGTAGCTGCCTTAAGATCTACTGATCAAAGTTACCACCACCAAAGATGAGAACAAATTCACACTGTATACCCTCTGAGAAAAACACTTCCATGTAGTATCCTTTACAAAAAATGATTAACAGTTGAGTTTAACTATGAGGAAACAATCAAGACAAATCCAAATTAAGAAACAAAATAACTGGTCTGGGTTCCTAAAAAGTTGATGCCTTGAGAAGAACTGTTCTAAATGAAAGATTAAAGGGACATAACTACCTCAGGAAAACACAAATCAAAATTACAGTTAGATATCATTCAAACTCATGAGAATGACTAAAATAAGAAGACTGATATGACCAAATGTAGGGAAGAATGTGGAACATTTGAAATTCGCTGTGTTAGAGGAAGTGTAAACTGATACTATCACATTGGAAAACTGGTTGGAATTAAACATACAACTAGGAACTTCTGCTTCAGCCAAGATGGGGTAATAGAAACTGCATTTACCCTCTTGCTTAAAATGACAACAAAAGCAAACAAAAGACACAAAACAACAAAATTTAAAATTCTAGCCATCTGGCAATGAAATCAGTGATCCCTGAGAGAAGGTAAAAAAAAATGAGCTGAAGCCTATGACTTTGCCATCTTACTGCCCTGATACTTCCCAGGCAGACCCCTTAAATTAAACATATGGAGTTAAGATGAGAGAGCTACAGAAAGAGAACCCTGGAGATTTATAAAAGGACCCTCTCACGCATTTAGCAGTGTATTAATCAGAATAGATATATGAGGGAACTAACAGGCACAGGGAGAAATCACCTTGAAGAATTAAAAGAAATAGTGCCCAGCATTACTACAGGGTACCAACATTATGTGTTCTCACCAAAAAATTTGAAAAACTGTCATCAACCTATACATGTATGGTAAATTAATTTATGACAGAAGGGCCATGATTATACAACAGGAAAAGAACAGTCTCTTCATTATGTGTTGGAAAAACTGGACAGCCATGTGCAAAGGACTACTAGACTATGATCTCACATTATATCCCAAACTTAACTCAAAATACATGCCTTTTTCACCCTGGGCCCGAAAGGGTGATGTTGCTGGGTCTTCACCAACCTCACTATGATCTGAGTAGTCCGTAAAATAACCCTAAAACTAGATCTGCAGAGAATCTGGTCAAAATAGCAGCAGAGGCAGACATGGCTCTCCTATTCACCCAACCACTTCAAAATTACAACTAAAATACAGAACAAAATCAGCCATAACAGTCAGAAATCAAGTTGGATGGTAGTCTGACAACTACAGAATTTAAAAAATCACATCCGTAGAGATGGAGCCAGCAAAATGGTCCCATATCCGAGACTCCATCAACCTGGCTAACTGTTTGACCAGCTGGGAAGATCCCCACTCTGCCCCACCCAACTTATGGGCCCACCAAAGATGCTTTTCCATTTGAACGGCTGGTCGCAGCTTATACTTTACAATATCCTAAATCCCATCAAACATGAAACAGCTGGCCTCAGTGAGTCCCAGGCCCAGCACTAGCAGCACTCAGTTTATAGATTTACAGCTTGGCTTTGCCAGGGCTTCTCTAGGTACAACTCAAGTAGCAGCCATCACAGATGGCTTTACAGATCAGACAAAACACAGGGGTTGACATTGGCCTACACCATCCAGGAAGTCCCCCAGGGCCAGCGCACCCAGTGGACAGCTACAGACTGTGTTGGAGCACCACTACCCTGCCCCTGCACAGCTGACCCTCCACAGAGAGTGGAGTTGGTGATCAGTGGTCACATCCAGTCCTTGCAGCTGACTAGCCTGGGTAAATCCCTTTCATTGATCTGCCAACAGCAACCAAGGCTCAACTGCAAGAGAAGGGTATACTCAGCCCACACGAAGAGACCACCTTAGTGCCCAGCTTATATGATAGGGGACGTTGTGATGCTGGACTCTACAGAACACCTACTACATTTAACCACACTATCAAGACACAGAGTTAAAGCAGCTCTACCCAATATACAGAAACAAACACAGGGAGGCAGCTAAATTGAGGAGGCAAAAAAAATTTTATGGCTGAAATTAAAGGACAGAACAAAATCCCAGAAAAAGAACTACACAGAATGGCAATAGCCAGCTTATCAGATGCAGAGTTCAAAACACTGATCACCAGGATGCTAAGAGAAATGACTGAATGGTGTACAAAATAAAGAAAGAAGTTTATACAAAGTGAAATAAAGAAAAATATATAGAAAACCAATAGCGATGGGAAGGAAGATGGGATTCAAATCAACAAGTTGCAACATAAGGAAGAAATAAACATTCACTTGGAACAGAAAGAAAAAAGAAAAACTGAAGAAAACAAGGAGAGAATTAAGGAACCTCTGGTATTTTACAAACATACCAACATCCAAATCATAGGGGTGCCAGAAGGAGAAGAGGAAGAGCAAGAAATTGAAAACTTGGAAACTTATTTGAAAAATATGACCCCCCACCATATCCCCCCACCAAACTTCCCTAAGTTGGCAAAGAAAACAGTTATCAGTCCAGGAAGTGCAGAATCCCAAACAAGCAAGACCCAAAGAGGAGCACATCAAGAAACATCCTAATTAAAATGCCAACGGTTAAAGATAAAGAGAGAACCCTAAAAGCAGCAAGAGACCCTGGCTGGTGACTCAGTGGAAAGGAGCCAGCCTGCAAACCCAAAGGTCGCTGATTTGATTCCCAGCCAGGGCACATAACCAGGTTACAAGCCAGGACTCCAGCCAGGTCCCAAGCTGGAGGCAGGTGAAAGCAACCATACATTGCTCTTCCCCTCTCTTCAAAAATAATCAACAAAATCTTGGGGGAGGGGAGGAAGGCAGCAAGAAGAAAGCAGAGTGTTGCCTACAAAGGAGTTCCATAAGATTATTACTTGATTTATCAAAAGAAACTTTGCAGGCAAAATGGGGCTGGGAAGTATTCCAGGTGATGAAAAGCAAGGACTTACAACCACGATTACTCTATCCAGCAAAGCTATCATTTAGAATGGAAGTGTAGATAAAGTGCTTCCCAGACAAGGTAAAGCTAAAGAAGTTCATTATCACCAAGTCATTAACCTATGAAATGTTAAAAGAAACTTATTTAAGAAAGACCAAAACTATGAATATTAAAATGCCAACAAACCCATAACTATCAACAACTGAATCTAAAAAATAAAAACAAGAACTATGCAAACAATCAGAACAAGAACAGAATCATAGGTATGGGGATCATTCAGAGGGTTATCAGCTGGGAGAATGAAAGAAGAGAAAGAGGGAAAGGGCAGAGAGATCAAGAAGCATAATTGATAGGAACAAAATAGGGGGATGTTAAGAATAGTATAAGGGTGGACCCAAAGAACTTACATGAATGACCCATGGACATGAACTAAGGGGGAATTGCTAGAGAGAAAGGAGCATATAGGTAGAGGGGAGCGAAGGGAAAAACATTGGGATAACTGTTAACAGCATAATCAATAAAAATACTTAAATTCTTAGAACATAGGTGAAAGCTCCTTGACATAGGTCTGGCAATGATTTTTCTGGAATTGATTCCAAATGCAAAGGCAAAAACAAACAAGTGGGACTACTCCAAACTAAAGATCTTCTAC
>PVIW01002609.1:186479-208482 GCA_004026585.1 Noctilio leporinus
AAAAAAAAAAAAAAAAAAAAAAAAAAAAAAAAAAAAAAAAAAAAAAAAAAAAAAAAAAAAAAAAAAAAAAAAAAAAAAAAAAAAAAAAAAAAAAAAAAAAAAAAAAAAAAAAAAAAAAAAAAAAAAAAAAAAAAAAAAAAAAAAAAAAAAAAAAAAAAAAAAAAAAAAAAAAAAAAAAAAAAAAAAAAAAAAAGCATCAGCCATGTGAAAAGGCAACCTACATAATAGGAAAAAATATCTGATAAGAGACAAATGTCCAAAATACACAATAAACAAGTTATATAACTTATTTATGTAAAAAGAAAAAAAAGACCAATCTGATTAAAAAATGAGTAGAGGGTCTGAATAGACATTTTCCCAAAGACATGCAAATGGCCAACAGGTACATGAAAATGTTCTCAATATCATAATCATCAGGAAAATGCAAATCTAAATCACAATGAGATACTACTTCACACATTAGAATGACTATTATCTAAAAGACAAGAGTTGGTGAGGATGTGGAGCAAAGGGAACTCTTGTGCAGTCGGTGGGAATGTAAACTGGTGCAGCCACCATGTAAAACAGTATGGTGTGTCCTCAAAAAATTAAAACAAAACAAAACAAAAAAACAAAATCAGAATTACCATATGATCAAGCAATTCCACTTCTAGATATTTATATGAAAAAAATGAAAACATGTCAAAGAGGTATCTAGATGCCCACACCATTGCAACATTATTTACAAGAGCCAAGACAGGAAAACAATCCAAGTGTTCACAGAGGAATGTATAGGGTGAACAGATAAAGAGGTGGTATACAGGGTGTGCAAGATGAATTGGCAATAACTTTGCATCTCCTTATTTCACGGGCTTCTTAATTTTGAAAAACTATGTTTCTAAGGTTATGATTTAATATCATTGTTTCAGATGTAAAGTATTAAATTCTGAGAGCAACAATCATGCTGAAGGAATACAATGTTAGAGCAACCATAATTGCTGGACTGCATGCAGGGCCAACTGCTAAGGAAATTGTGGACTTCAATAACATCCCTTTATGTAATTTACAATGTGAAGGTGTCTGACGATGATCCTGATGTTGCCACACCAACAAGAAAAATGCATAAGGCACATACGCAAGGATTCCAGATATTGTACACAGAATCCAGGAGATCATCAGTGAAGATCCAGGATGTTTACCTTGATGTTTTGAGAGATGTAGTTGTACCGTGGATGAAGCAAGTTGCAAATGGACATCATTTTGTCTTCCAATAAAGTGGTGCACCAGCACATAACACCAAAAAGGTGCAAGAATGTCTCAGTGTCAATGTTCCTGAATTCTGGTCAAAGGAAATCTGGCCACCTACTTCACCAGATGCAAATCCTTTGGACTATTATGTATGGAGAATTTGTGACAGAGAAGTTAATAAACAACCTCATTCCCATAAGAGGCTATTAAAGCTAAGATTGAAAACATGATGATGTCCATGGATAAAGAAAAGTGAATTAAAGTGTGTTCAAGATTCTGAAGTCAAGCCCTGGCTGGTGGCACAGTAGATAAGGTGCCAGCCTGGGAACCCAAAGGTGGCAGGTTTGATTCCCCAGCCAGGGCACACTAATGAGGTTGCAAGCCAGGTCTCCAGCCAGGTCCATAGCTGGAGGCAGGTGAAAGGCAACCACACATTGATGTCACCCTCTCTGCCTTGCTCCCTTCCCCTCTCTCTAAACATAATAATATAAAATCTTAAAAAATGAATAAAATACAAAATATAATTAAGAAAAAAGATTCTGAAGTCAAATAGAGTCTATTATTGAAGCAAATGGAGACTTTTTGAAACAATTAAAAAAATGACTATGTTTATGTATTTACATATAAGAATTAATTTATTTCAAAATAGAACACTTCTGTGGAATGTTATTTTACTAAACTTTCGCCAATTGATCACGTGCACCCTGTATATCCACAATGGGGTATTATTCAGCCATTAAAAGGAAATCCTGCCATTTGTGACAACATGTATAGGCCTTGAAAACATTATGCTTAGTGAAATAAGACAGAGAAAGTCTTATCACTCAGACATGGAATCTAAAGAAAACAAAACAAAACTCCCCAAACTTAGAGAGAATGAAAAGAGATGGGTGGTTGTCAGAGGTGGGGGTAAAGGAAATGGGTAGTGGTCAAAAGGTACAAACTTCTAGCTATAACATACTATACTGTACATATTATCATTATGTTGTACACCTAAAACTAACAGTATTTTATGTCAATTACATCTCAATATTTTTAAAAGACTAGGAAAATTTGCAATCACGGAGCATTGGGTAGTGATTAGATCTAGACTGAACAATGCTCTGGATCCATCTAACAAATCATGAAAGTAAAACTGAAAAGGATCAAACTGTCCCAAGTAACATAAACGCTTCCCAGAACAAAGCTCAAGATTTATAGGAATAAAAAAATATCCAGGCAAGGAAGGGGAGCAGCTTAGACAAGAACCTAGTATAAAGGAACCATGGACATGGACAACAGGTGGGATTGATTTTGCGGGGAATGGGTGAGTGGGGAGGGGGACAGAGGGGAGCAAAAAGAGGATGGATGTAATACAACATTAAAAAAAAAAAATCCAGCAGCCAAGAAGGTAAAAAATTACAAAGTCTCAAAGATTACCAGGCAGCAGAGATGGGAAAATATTATCTGAAAATAAGAATAATCAATCATTTGAAAGTGACCCAGAATTATCACAGATATAAGAATTAGCAGACAACAAAATTAAATATAGCTGTATATAATTTTTAAAAAATTTTATTGAGTTTTAGGGAAGAGAAGCAATGACTCATTATTCTACTTGTTTATGCATTCATTGGTTAATTCTTGAATGTGCTCTAACCAGAAATCAAACCTACAACCTTGGCTTATCAAGATGATGCTTTAACTAACTGAGCTACCTAGCCAGAGTTACTGTATTCTATATATTGAAAAATAGACACAAGTAGGTATAAAAGAAATCCAAGAAACCCAAACTGAACTCCGCCCCCCAACGCCATATGGGATAAATGGCACATACGGCACTTCAGAGTAAGATTAGTGAACTTGAAGGCATAGCAAAAGAAACTATCCAAAGTGAATTATCCAAAGTGCAAAACAAACAAAAAAAATACAAACCAACCCACCCATACAACCCATAGGTCTCAAATTCAAATGACTCAGAAAAGGGAAGAGGTAAAAGAAATGAAGGTGCCCTGGCTGGTGGCACAGTGGATAAGGCACCAGCCTGCGAACCCAAAGGTTGCTGGTTCAATTCCCCAGCCAGGGCACATAACCAGGTTGCAGGCCAGGTCTCCAGCCAGGTCCATAGCTGGAGGCAGGTGAAAGGCAACCATACATGGATGTTTCTCTCCCTCTTCCCCCCCCCCTCTCTAAAAATAATAAAATCTTAAAAAAAAAAAAAAAAAATAAGGGTATTGCTCTTTACAATAGATCAACAAATCATAAAAGCAATGGCCATAATTGACCCAGACAAATGTATTCCTAATGCTGAGATCCTGTTCACCATTTCCCACTATATGGAGTTAGAATTTCTTAGGAAAATGGATGATTCCAGGTTTGGACAGGAAATGTACAAGATGAGCCTGAAACATCTTGATTTGCCAAATAATAAACTGGCAAAAACCTTATGTGGATCCGACTCAATTAGAGAGAGAGAAAAAAAAGAGACTTCTAGAGATACTGAAACACTGACCAGATACCAAATGACAAAAAAATTGGTCCCTATTTTTTTTAGGTATAGTAATTGTGTTAAGGTTGTGCGTTAAGAGAGTCCTTGTCTTATGGACATAAATTCTAAAGTAATTATGGATGAAATAATATATCTAATATTGGTCACAAAATTATTAGGAGGTATAAACAAAACAATAGTGACTCTGAGTTGTTAATGCCTGAAATGGATCATGATCTGTTGGGATTCATTGTTCTATTTTTGTATATATGAAATATACTAATAGAATTTTTTAATGTAGATTTACAAAGATAATTGGATTAAAATAGCAAAAGGATAGATGAAAAAGCATTTCTTAGGAAGATGGTATAAAGAAAAACCAAAAGGCTGAACACTAAGTAAGAGCCACAGTAAGAATGCATTCTGAACAAGAGGCAAAATACGTACATATTGGGGAAAAAAGTGTATCCTAAACACACAGTAGGTCACATAGGTGGCCAAAAATGACACTCACTGGATATGTCCCATATTATGTCTAGACCAGCTATTTCTTAAGTCTTTTCTCTCCCCTCACTACCCACAGAATGGAAATAGAATGAACTAATTTATATTGTAGTCTATGTAACTTTCTAGTTTAGTGTTCTTTACATTTCAATGAGAAAAGACAGTGCTCCAGGGGAAAAACCCAAATATAGTTTCATGCAAGCATGCCTTTTTTATTAATTTTATTATTTTTAGAAAGAGGGAAAGAGAGAGAGGCAGAGATGGAGAAGGACATCAATGTATGGTTGCTTTTCACCTGCGTAGAGCCACAGACCTGACTGGAGACCTGGCTTGCAACCTAGTTATGTTGCCCTGGCTAGGAATTGAACCTGCAACCTTTGGGTTCACAGGCCGGCGCCTTTATCCACTGTGCTACCAGCCAGGGCTTAGCATGCCTTTTGAGAAAAAAGATGAAGAGAATAACTTATTAACCTTTAACTCAGCACTCTGGAGTTTTACCCTTTTCAATCTCTAGCAGTAGATAACACAGTAGCCAAGAGATCTGAGAGACAAGTAGGAAGAAAGGCAAAGAGAAATGACTAAGAACAGAGGGAGAAATGAATAAAATAGGGACTTAGTGGATAGAAACTGCAGAGATACCATCTGGTAATGTTTAGAAAATTTCTTGGACCTTGAAATCCATATCTACTAGATGTTTCAGTATTTAAAAAAAAAAAAAAAAAAAAAGGAAGAACCATGGATATGGACAACATGGGATTGACTTTTGGGGGGAGTGGGTGGTTGAGAAAGGGGATAGAGGGGAGTAAAAGGGGATGATGATGTAATACAACAACAGTAAAATTAAATTAAAATACCTCCAAGAAGAAGAAAAAAAAGAGCCTTCTTGCTTGCTCTGGGTCAAATAGTCACTTAGCATGGAAAAGGAGACTACTTAGAATATCTGTACGGTTTTATCTGTAACCTTTTCAAATTAGAGAAATCTGGTACAATACAAAATCAAGTAACAGGAAAACAGACTTAATGGAGTTGTGCGATCTTGTGTATGCTTTTATTTCTTGGTTAGCCTTCATTATTTGAAAACCACACACACACACACACACACACACACACACAGAGTAGCCATCTAAAAGTGGCCATAACAGACAGAAAATACTGTCTTAAAATGGGCTGATTCTTCCAAGTTTTCCCTAGAGGATGGGAATGTGATTTTCACTTCTTCAAGGAAATAACTCAAACTAACTTCAGAATGATGAAATCTTTTCACATTATCAACTGTTCTGCTTTCTCATTTTCTCTTCTTGCATCTTTGTTCAAATCTCTTACCATAGTCGACTTGATGCTATAGAGCCATACTTAGCCAAGTTCCTTAAAATAAAGAGCATCACTTGCAATTGAGAATGTTAAGTGAAGCCAAACACGCAGGAGAATGAAATATAAAATGTTCTTCCTTTACAATTTAAAACAGTTTATGAATAGGCAGTTTTAGGCTCTCTAATCCAAGCTAGACTTTTATTCTCAAAAATCTGATAGGCCTTTATTAGCAATAGCTGTTGCAACAATCTGTCAATTAGTTCATTGCATGTTGCTCTGAAATTAACTCATAAAGAAAACCAGATGAGCTTTCTTCCAATTCTTCAATTCTAAGACACCAAATAAAAACATAGAACAAGACAGTTTTTTAACGATGATAGTATGTGAACAATTACACCTGTTTAAATTTTAAGCATTAACTTACATGCACAGCTTCTTCCATGTGGGGGCCTGACAGCTAATGAAATGTGTTAAATCCTTTTTTACCCAGTATTTGCCATAAAAAATTAATTTCTTTTCTAATTGATAAAAATCATAGAATCTTTACTTAGTAATACAAGGCTATTTTCTTACAAAGTTCTTTCCTTTCGACTTGGTTTGGTTTAAATGGGCTGAAAAAGGAAAACTGCTTAAAGCAATACCCTGAAAAATCACAACATGCAAAGATAGTCATAATTCACATCTGTGGTCAGAAATTTACAATAAAAGAAAAGAATTTGATTATAGTTTGCCTTGAGAATTAGATAGTTAATTTCATGATTTATTTTCAAATAGGGTCTTAAAAAGGATACGTGTTCCATTAACTCCTGATATTTTAAAGTCATCTAGTAGTTGAACAACCATTTCTCTATTTGGATCATCAGGGTCTGAATTTCGAACCTATAGTGGCAAAGATAGTGTTTAGTAAAAAAAGAAAGAAAGAAAGAAAACAATGAAATAAACCAAATGGCTACCTGAAGCAAATATAACAAAAAATTAATTACTCTAAGAAAGAACTCATACAAATGAGAAAAACATTAAAAAGTTAATAGCTCAAATAGGCAAAGAACTTAATTCACAAAGAAATTCATTCAATAGACTATTGTTTGAAATTGACCATTTTGCTACTGAAGGTAGGACTCCAAAATTAACCAATGGTAACCAGACTATGAGGAATTAGGGAGCTTTTGCAGGATGCAAATAAACCATAGCACCAACCACACTGTTTATTCAGCTGATTTCTTTTTTCATAGACTTTCTCAATGAAAAAAGCAGTACATAAATTTACTTTTTGGGCACAAGCTCCTTACTCTTGTCACAGGCTGACACTTCGAAAAGTATGTCTTTAGAGTTCTCTTGGTCTAAATTGTCACCTTACAAATGAAAAATCTAAGGTTCAGTAGAAAGAAAATGATGAGTTGAAGGATATGTTGGGATAGAGCTAATTATAATACCCAGGTTTTCTAACTTGACTTTAACCTCCTTCTACTACTTAGAACTCTTCCTAATTTATAACAAAACTAAAATGAATAAATTTTTGATAAATGTACCTAAGTTTCCAGGTATAATGGAATTAATAACTATAATGTTTATTTTTATAACATTTTAAAATATAAAATAGATATTATATATTAGCACAACTTTCCTTTTAATCATAGTAGAAAAGAAAAGTATTCTTTGTGCTATCTGGCACATAAAACATGCTCAATAAACTTTTTATTTGAAAGTTCTTTCAATATGTATGTAAGCACAATTCCTGTGACAGTATATTCCATCAGTCCCTTACCACATGCACAGAATGTGTAAATACTGTTGTCTTCCTTTGCATCTTTAAAGATATTGGAACTTTAAAAAAAAACCCTCACCCATGGACATTCTTTCATCGCTATTGGAGAGTGAGGAAAGGAGAAAAACACCGATTGAATACCTCCTGTCCACACTCTGGCTGGGAATTGAACCCACAACCTTTCGGCTACAAGACAGGCCAATGATCTAAGCTACACTGGCCAGCGCAAGATACTAGAAACTTATAGTGCCTATTAGCCACATTTAACAACTTGTACTTCCTATGTTTTAATTCAATAAACCTTTATTGAATGCTTTGCAGTTCACACATATGATCTAATAAATACTCACTGATTTCAGCAATCGGATTTCATCTAGTGCCGTTTCAGTATAATGTTCAGCACTTTTTACTACTTTCATGGCTACAAACTTCTTCCCCCTAAGAAACAAACACAGTTACAACAAAATGTCCTCCCTTATTTTAGGAAGCTAAGATTTAGCTGTAACTGGGAGACAGTGACAAAAGTACCAATAATGATTTCATGTTTCCCTGAACTCAAACACAGGCTACTTCTATGGGATCACTTATATCTATCAATTAACTGGCCAGACTTAATTTACAGAAAGAAAATATGTTCTTGGGTAATGCCAGTAACCAAACATTTTCTCTAAGTTAAAATCTACTTTCTTAATGTCTCTCTGAATCCAACCAAGTAAAGCCATGAAAAGGGAGTAAATAAGGGAGGAAACCCCACCAAATCTGAAGTATCTTGTCTGTTTGGCAAAATCTGAAAGGCTATAAAGCTATAATACTTTCCTGCTATAGGAAGCCAGAAGAAATATCCAGGTTAAAAAAAAGTGCTAAAAACATAAAGTGCAAAGATAGCAATTATTGCCTCATCAAAAATAGATGGTACACTTTAAGGTAAACATACATTAACTGCCTGTGATTTGTTTTTTTTTTAATGTAGAGAATAGTTTTAGATTGTATAGCTGAGCAAATCTGTTACCAAAAGAAAATAGAAGAAAATCTCACACAGGTGGGTTTGGGACAGTGATTTTCAATGGTTATGTAGCAAGAATTTATTAGTCTGGGGCTCTAAACTCTTTTCCTTTACCTTGCCAAATTAAAAAATGACAACAATCAACACAATAGGCGTTCAGTGTGAATGCCCTGTCTAGAACCATAAATATATAGGTTATATAATAGTTGCATCTTATTGGTCCCACTGCATAATAAGGTTGACTCTGATTGGTTAATTCCTGGTACCAGAAATCTTTATTAAAAGCACAGGCAACTGATTTTTAAAAGTCACTCTGGAACAGAAAGAAATAATAATAATAATAATAATAAAAATAGTAAATCAATTCAACTGTACTCCAGTGAGAAAAACTATGAATTTATGTGCCATACTTTCACTTGGATAGTTGTAATGCTTTGAATATAAGAGCCCTAAATGTCCTACTATTACTAATTTAATTAATGTCTTATCTCTAAGGTCTTCTTCATCAGAGAAAAATCATTTGCCCAAGAACACAAACACTATCAGACAAGATCAGGCATGTTTTCAGGTAATATGGCCATAGACAAAAACAAGAACATTATTAACAAAATTCTGATCAAGGAATCAGTCCACTCTAGCTTCTTTTCAGGGTTCACAAATTTTTAGCCTTTTACTAAAGATTCCCGTGTAAGAAATCAGTCTAGTTAGACTGAAAGCAGACTGGCTCTGGAAAAAACAGACAAAAACATTTAGCCATCACCTAATTCTTTTGCAGGACCACTAAAACTTACTGAATATCCCATGATAACCACACTGTTGAAAAGTGTCCCCAGCCCAACTTTCGGATCACATGATATCTTCCATTGAATAGATCTCCGATTTTCACAAGATGATAACCTCCTGGAAGAAATAACAGTTACTTAAGTAACAGGAAAAGGTTATCTTATACTCCCTTTTCAACAGCTCTATACCTTTTATAAAGTAAAATAATTTCTTCTATACTATCAATTCAACAGAAGAAAAATTTAAGATGCCACAAAGAATTATTGAGCTAATGTTACCAAAAAAATCTGAGATTAAGACTAATGATTTAGAGATCAAGTGATGCTTTGCAGAATAACCGATAGCTACTTAAAAAAAGTAAGTCATGGTGGGGAAGGGGACAGTGGGGAGTAAAAAGGAGATGGATATAATATAACAACAATAAAATTAAAAAAAAAAAGTCATCCTCAAACAAAAATAAAATTATGCATCACAATATTCTTGCCCCCCAGTAATACAATAGATTTATCTAAATATAGAAATTTACAGTTGGAGTCTCAGAATTTTAAGAGATCAATGAATCCCATTTACTTAACTTAAAAAAACAAAAACAAAAACAAAATAAAACAGGATTTGCTTCTCTAAAACACAGCACAAGAAAACTCAGGAAGGCTTGAAAAGTCTTCCAACAGTGGCAGGAATCAAGATATTTTAACATTATCTTTGTCTGTGAGAATAAGAAAAATCAGGCTCCCTTAGATGGTAAGATACATTTTAAGTTCCTACCAAAGATTATGAGTCTCATACAGAAACAAAAGATAACAGGCAATCTTATGATATAGTTTATCTGTAATTCCAGTTTAACTCATCTTAGCAATCACCACTCTCAAAATAAAAAAGGTGTTTTGCAAAAGTCTTCATACCAAATCTTATCACTGGTTACTTTTGAGTGATAGCATTTAAAAAAGGCTTTTATTTTCTTTTTAATGTATTTCTGAAATTTTCTAAGGAAATATGCATTATTATTTTAAAGGAGAATAAAAGGTAAAAACATTAAATATAAAATGAAAGTTTAAATAAATTAAGTCAAACTAAGAGGAAATACTATTTCCTATACTTAGAAAAAAGATGCAGTAAGAAGGAAGCATGTGGTGGGCACACGGTGCAATATACATATAGGTCTGATATCATAGAAATGTACACTTGAAACCTGTATGACCCTATTAACCAAGGGTACTCCAATAATTAAATTAAAATTGTGTGTGTGTGGGGGGGGGGCAGCCTTACACTGATAGAGAACATATTCAAATGAGAAACTGCATATCCAGGGGTCATGTCTTACTTCATCTCTCCTTATAGAAAGTCTTACCTTTACAATAATCATTGGGATCTTCCTGCTCGTCATCATCAGATCCCAGGATCTCCTCTTCTTGTTCTGGTGGATCACTCTCAGAGTGTGGAGCAGAACCTCGGTGCTGAGTTTCAGATCTAAGAAACAATATAAACATGTTCAGTCCAAATGGACACAAGAAAATAGGACTTTAAATAAATCCAGAAAATATATAGGATGGGGCAAAGGTAAGTTTACAGTTGTGAGTAGGCTAAACAGTTTATTCTTGTATTATTACTTATTAGTGTACTTTCATATGAACAGCTGTAAAACTACTTTTGCCACACCCTGTATATTAAAGTACAAAGGAAAAAAAAAGAACTTGAGTCATATATGCAAATTTAATTGCTGATAAAACTACTAGATTTTCATTATTTTGCTGTTTTTATTGAATATATATTTGGGGAGGAGGGAGAAGGAGACAAAGAAGGGGAGCAGTTTAGTCAAGGAAATAGCATGGAAGAACCATGGACATAGACAACAAGTGGGATTGACCTTGAGGGGGAGTGGCTGGGTGGGGAAGGGGACAGAGGGGAGGCAAAAGGAGATGTATGTAATACAACAATAAAATTAAATAAAAAAATAATTTGTATTTATATACACTATATAAAAATCTGTATTCTTCTTTTCCTTCTACATTATGAACTTTCCCTCATTTCTGTTAATCTTTTAAATCTTACATATATTTCCCTTAGAACAGGGGTGTCAAACTCTTTCACTGGGGGCTGCCTTCAAAGGGCCAAATATAATTTTGGGACTGTATGAATATAACTACTCCTCAACAGTTAAGTGAGCCGGTTAGAAACAAGGTGCTGGGCCTAAGGTACCAGGCCAGATAAAATAAGGCGGAGGGCTGGATTTGGCCTGCGAACCTTGTGTTTGACACCCGTGCCTTAGAAGTGCCACCACTTACTTTGAACATTCTGTTCAGCAGGACATTAGTTTCTAACTTTTTCACTACTAAAAACAAAGCTATTAAATATTTTTGGATAACCTTTATTCTGTATTTTATTTAGAATTATTTCTCTCAAATCAAACTATAAGATAAAGACAAAATTTCTATTGAAAAAAAAATTTCTATTAATTCCTTTCTCCACGTGCCTTCAATTAGTTATATCAGAAGGTTTGTGTACTGAGAAGTTCAGGAGAGAGAAAAGCTAGGATTTACATTCAGGTTTTAACACTTACTAGCTGCCTGCTTTATAGTTTCAAGCAAAACAACAACAACAACAAAACAGGGTATACAGCATTTCTTTCCATTATTTTATTTGCTTTTTCATTAACCTGTTCAGACTTTTTCCTCAAAAGATTCAATGAAACAGAAAAGAAAGAAAAAAAAAAACCCCAAAACCCATATTAATAGCAATACCAGTTACATAGGCTATTAAATAAGAAATACCTCAGCAAGCATGACTGATTCAGATTTATATTTTTGGTGGCCATTCCAACCCGCCTCAATTTTTGGTACCTTTTTGGTTTCCCAGGAAATACAAAAGTAGATCTAAAGAGTGCATGGTTTAATGTGTTGTTCCTTCCTAGTGAAAACATGTCTTTGGGAAAAGTTTTTAGAAAGGAACCACTTTCCTAGGTAAAAATACTAAGTTTGAATGAACATTCCCTAATTTAAGATTAAGGTGAATATCTAAAAACAATTATCTGACTTCAGGCTTGTTGCCTTTCAGAATTAAAGTATGATTGCAAAAAGTACAATTGTGAAAATTCTGAAAAGCAGTGAAATAGAAGTAGTGAAAACCAGACACGAAAATGCTGGAATTAGAATTTCACAAGTATCATGAGAGTAGTGATGTTTAAAAATTATTGTTTGAAGATCTGAAACATTTTTGAAGCAAATATATTTATAAAGAATTGCATTGATTCCTTTATATCTTATTGTCCTTTTATCTTTGTTCTTAGTTATAAAACTGAACATTAAGTATCAGTTTTACTTAAATGGTTCAAACCTTAATTATAAATTGCAAGTCACAATGTGAGATACTGGAAGTCTCCACCCTGACATATGCTGTCACAAAACAAAATCTTTTTATTCTAAATAGATAAAAAAAAAACAGATTACCTAAGGAAAAACTTTAACTTTTCAATTTCCTTAAAATATACTTAAGTATTCCTTTAAAAAGTTTTTACATCTCCATGATTATTCTGTAACAACTAATTTGTACTTCTTTATCCCTTCATTTTTTTCACCTATCCCATATCCCTTTGCATCTGGCAACCATCAAAATGTTCTTTGAATCAATGAGTCTGTTCCTGTTCTGCTTACTCATTTTATTTTATAAATTCAATTGTTGATAGATGGATCTTTAGTGCCATTTTGTTGTTCATAAAGAAGACCCTTTAACATTTCATATAATACTGGGTTGGTGGTGGTGAACTCCTTTAACTTTTCTTGCCTGGGAAGATCTTTATCTGCTCTTCAATTCTAAATGATAGCATTGCTGGGTCAAGTAATCTTGGTTTTAAGTCCTTGAATTTTATCACTTTGAATGTTGCTTGCCAGTCTCTTCTGACCTGCAAGGGTTCTGTTGAGAAATCAGCTGGCAGTCTTATTGGAGCTCCCTTGCAGGGCAACTAGTTTTCTCTTCCTGCTTAATATATTGCAGACCGGCAATTTTATATGAAAGCTAATGCAAGTGCAAACACTAGTTAACTCGTGTAGCAAACTACATCCAACTGTTCATTAAGATTCTCTTTTTCTTTAACCCTGGCATTTTAATTAGAATGTGTCTTGGTGTGGGCCTCTTTGGGTTCATCTTGTTGGGACCTCTCTGTGCTTTCTGGACTTGTATGTCTATTTCCTTCACCAAGTTAGGAAGTTTTCCTGTCATTTTTTTGTTGGGAAGGGGAATAATTAAATGTTTAATAGTAAGGAAATGGCAAAATAACAACTGACTTTTTACTTTCAATCATTAAAAATGGATTTAGTGAAAAATGAATTCACATGTAGAGCTATCTGGTCCAGGGCTTTTGTTCATTGGGAGGGTTTTTTTTGGGGTGGGGGTGGGGGATGGCATTATTTTTTTCTAATAGGTTTTCAATTTCTTGCTCTCTTTCTTCTTGTTCCAGCATCTCCATGATGAAAATGTTGGTATGCCTGAAGTTGTCCCAGGGGTTCCTTACATTATCTTCACTTCTGGGGATTCTTTTCTATTTTTGCTATTCTCTGATTGGGTGTTTTCTGCTTATCTTCCCAATCTCTGCTTTGACCCTCTGCTTCATCCACACCACTGCTGATTCCCTGTATTCTTTAGTTACATTTATTAACACGTTTCCCTTTGTGTTTTCTAATTCTGCTTATATGTTTCCTTTCTCTTTGTTGGAATTCTAAGTTCATCTACTCTTCAGTTAAGTTCATTAAGCATCGGGATAACCAATGTTTTGAACTCCGTTATCTAGTAGATTGCTTGTCTCTATTTGGTTTAGTTTTGTTTTTTTTCCAGCATTTTCTTCTGTTCTTTCATTTGGGCTATGCTTCTTTGTCTCCTCATTTTGGCAGCCTCCTTGTGTATCCTTCTATATATTAGGTAGAGCAGCGATGTCTTGCAGGCTTGGTAGAGTGGCCTCAGGTAGGAGGTGTTCTGTAGGGTCCAGTGGCACAGTCTCTCGATCACCTTGGCTGGGAACTTGAGGTGCAACCCCCATGTGGGCTGTGTACACCCTCCTCTTGTAGTTGAGCCTTGATTGCTGTTGGTAGGTCATTGGGGGGAATTTACCACCTGCAAGGACTGGCAGTGACCACAGACCACCAAGGCAGCAATCAGCTGTGCAGGGGTCTACTCCACACACCAGGACTTACCTGAGTGGGGTTCTGCTGCCTGCTGAGCCTGCCCCTTGAGTTTCTCTTTTACAGGTGATTGGATGGTGGTTCTTCAACATAGTCTAAAGCTGTCCACTGGGTGCATTGGCTCTGGGGCCTCTGGGCAGGTGCAGGCCAAAGCCAGCTGGCTGCTGGTATTCTGCTTAGGGCCAGCCACCTGGCATGAACTACAAAGCAACGTGCAGATGGCTGCTACTTGTGCTGGGGGCCAAACTGAACCAAGGCTGGTGCTACTAGTTTGAGTCCTGGGGCCACCAAGCTAAAAGTACAGGATACACTGAGACTAGATGCTGCTTATTTGAGATATTTTAGAAAAATCTGAATCAGGAGCAAAGACACGCCATTCATAAGGAAAAGCCCCTGGAAACAGCTTGGGTGGGCCTGAAAGTTGGGTGGATGGGGCTCAGGGAATCACAAGGGCAGGGCAAACAATGTGAGCCAGGTTGATGGAGACTCAGATACGGATTTCACCTGATGGTTCTATGCAGGGAGGGCTCAAAGGAATAAAGGACTCTGCTAGCATTTCTGTCTAGGAGAAAGTAGTCCCCCCACAAACTCTCACTCTGATACCAGACTCCCTGTATGTCTCTGGTGCTTTCTGAGTTGCTGCCCCAGTGCAGGAGCTCAAAGGGAATGAACCCAAGTAAGTATGTGCATGGGCCCTTTAAGAGAAACCACCTGGGACTACAGAGGCCCCCATCTCCCTAGGTCTCAATCCCTGCTGGTTTTCATAGCTAGACATTATAAGGACTTCTTTTCCTGCCACCAGAACTCTGGGCTTAAGGGCCTGATGTAGGACTGGACCACTGCAGTTGAGATATCCCTCCCAATTTTTTCTGCCACACATTAGTATGGGACCAGCTCCTTCAGTGTTTCTGCCCTCCTATCAGTCTTGATGTGGCTGCTTCTTTAATTCTCTAGTTATAAATTTCAAGTGGTTCAGCACCATAGTTGTTCTATAACTTAGTTGTAATTTTAATGTGGTTGTAGGAGGAGGTGAGTAATGTGTTTACCTACACTGCCATCTCGGTGGACTACATAGGAATTTTAATCCTTCATTTTCATAGCCCATATTTACCAGTAACTTTTGGGGAATGAGTGCAGGGGAGGTAAATTTATTAAGATGCATCATATTATTTTATCTTCATCCCTGACTTCTAGTCTGGAATAAAATAAATGGCTCTGTTGTCTTCTAGCTTTCTGTGGTGCTGGCACCAAATCCAATCAATGCCTTTTGATTTCCAGGCCTCTAAATAGGGTACCTTTTCTCTTGTTTTTTAAAAAGAATCTCTTTAACCCCGGTTTTCTGAAACTTCCTGAATTGCTTTTTAAAAATCCTATCCTGCTAAGGACTATATTATTTGCAAACTAAAGATTCATTCAATTCTGGCAAAATTTCTTGAATTTCACTGAAAACTTAATCCCCTTCATTTTGTCTATGCTCTCTTGGAACTCTTTTTTCAAATACTGGCCTCAGGACCTCTGGTCAACTTCACTGATTTTCTACTTTCCAGACTGATCTTCCTAACTTGTGTTGTCTTTTCCATTTCTACTGTATTTTAATTTCACACAACTTTTTTTGCTTTTGCATATTTCTTTTGTACAGACTCCTGTATTGTTTCAGTGGTGTACTCATTTCCCTTTATCTTAAGGATACTAATTTAGTTTTAACTTTTCTTTTCATTCTTGCTATGCCCTGGCATTCTCAAACTGCCCATGTTTTATTAACACTACATTTTATTTTAAACATGATGTTCATTAAAGAACACCAAATAACTGAAAAAGGCCTTTTGAAAGACAAAAAAAAAAAAAACAAACAAAAAAAGATAAATTTTGAGGTAAGAGAAACAGTTAATGTTACATAATGAGAATGAAAACAAGAGAAAGAATTTAGTCACTTCAACTTTGATGGCGGTACAAGTAGTATAAAAACAAACACTGCTACAGAAATTCCAACTTCTTAACATCAGACACTAAAACCTATTCTTCTTTGAACAAAGAAAAGGGAAGTTTGAAAATCATTTCAGCCTGGCCCTGACTGATGTGGCTCACAGTTGGCTGGGCGTCGTCCTTCAAATAAAACTATCACAGGTTTGACTCCTGGTCAGGGCACGTCTGGGTTGAGGGTTCATTTCCCAGTTGGGGATGCATATGAAAGGCAACTGATTGATGTTCCTCTTTCACACTGATGTCTCTTTCCCTCTCTTTCTCCTTTTTTATTCCTTCTCTTTAAAAATTAATAAATATCTTTTAAAAATTAAAATAAAATTTCGTCTGTGCTTTTAAACTCTTCATACTTATTTCATGTTTTAAGTATTTGCTATCCATGTTCGTAAGAAAATATTGTCAGTACTTCTAAAGCTCTCAAAGTATATAAAATTTAACCTCCAAAATAAAATTAAAATGGACAACATATTAAATTTTAATAGCATTATACTTTCAAAGTAACCAAATAATTAATCTGACCAAAATACCAGCAATGTTAAAAACAGGAATATACTTGGCTAGGGTGCAGAACAGAACCAAAGCAAAAGTCTGGGAGGAAGGCAGAAAGCAGTGTAAAAAGCTTGACAGTATTCCTTTTTTCATATTTCCAAGCTAGATTTGACAGAAACTCTACCTTGTGAATAGAGAGATGATAAAGCCAAACTTGAGCCTCCTTTAATTTCTAAGGATCCCGTAAAAACTCAGATTCCATTTCTGATATAACTCTCATTTCTAACCATCCTTCACCTCAATCACTAATTACCCAAATAAATAGTAAAACCAAAGTTCCAAATACAATTTTACTCAGTTTTTTTGTGGATAATTATTATATATTCATAATTACCAAGAAGGATATGCTACTTACGAGTTTTCACTTACATATTTCATAAATTTACATATTCAAATTTAGTTACATGAGCACCCTCATATAAAAAGTCTTTCACTGACCCACTAAATTGCTTTATAACCTATTAGTGGATTGGGTCTGAAAAGTGTCCTAGAAATTATTTTTAACTTATTTAGTAAGATATAATTCACATGTCATAAATTCATCAACCTAAAATGGTTTTAGTATATTCACAGAGGTGTGCAATCATACCTCAATCTAAACATGTTCTGATGGACATTTGGGTTGTGTATACCTTTTGGCTGTCATGTATCATCCTGCTATGAATATCTTAGAAGAAACGTGTACAATCTAGTTTGAAAAATAAGAAAAAGGAAACAACCAAATGTCCATTAAGAGAAAGTTATACCAACAGTGAAAATGAGCTAGTGACATGCCTCAAAATGAACTGCACAAACATAAGATGCAGTAAAAAATAATAAGTTGCAGAATATATTCAATGTATCACCTCAACCAATTAAAAACCAGAAGAAGAGAAGCAAGGGACAGAAAACCTATTTGAAAAAGTAATGACAGAAAATTTTCCTAACTTGAGGAAAGAAAGTCACACAAGTTCAGGAAGCACAGAGGGTCCCAATGACAATGAACCCAAAGAGGCTCACTCCAAGACATATCATAATGAAAACGGCAAATTTCAAAGACAAGGAGAAAGTCCTATTAGCAGCAAGAGAGAAACAGCTAATAACATACAAGGAGGATCCAATAAAGTTATCAGCTAAATTCTCAACAGGAACACTACAAGCCAGAGGGAATAGCAAAAAATGTTTCAAGCAATGAAAAACAAAGGCCTGCAACCAAGACTACTCTAATCGGCAAGGCTCTCATTCAAAATAGAAGGAGAAATAAGGAGTTTTCCAGACAAAAGAAGGCTAAAAAATTATATCTGCACTAAACCAGCACTGAAAAAGATGCTAAGGGGTCTGCTTTAAAAAGATGAAGAAACGGAAACATAGAGGAATACAGGTACAAAGGAGAAAATGTCAATGAATAATTACCTATTAATAGTAATCTTAAATGTAAATGCATTAAATGCACCAATCAAAAGACATAGGGTAGCAAAATGGGTAAGAAAACATGACCCATATACATGTGTCTACAAGACTCACCTCAGAACAAAAGATCTACACCAACTGGAGAGTGGAGGGATGGAAAAAAATATTTCATGCAAATGGACAGTAAAAAACAGGCTGGCGCAGCAGACAAAATAGATTTTACAACAAAGGCCATAAAAAGAGACAAAGAAGGACATTTCATAATACTAAAGGGAATAATTCATTAAGAAAATACAACCCTTGTAAACATATGCACCCAACATAGGAGCACCCAAATATATAAGGAAAACCTTTGAGGGCTTCAAGGATATTGACAGCAACACACTAATAGTAGGGGATTTTAATACTCCATTATCTAACAACGGACAGATCTTCCAAGCAAAATAACACCAAGGATATGGTGGTATTGAACAACACTCTAGATGAAATGAACTGATTTATACGGAACTTTTCACTCCAAAAAAGCAAAAAACATACTATTTTCAAAGGCACATGGAACATCCTCAAAGATAGACCACATGATAGGACACAAGACAAGCCTCCACAAATTCAAGAAAATTGAAATCATGCCAAGTATCTTCTCAGATCACAATGGCTTGAAACTAGAAACCAACCTCAATAAAAAAAGCCCCAAAACATTCCAATTCATGGAGTCTGATTAACATACTATTAAGTACTGAATGGACCAATAATTAGATCAAGGAAGAAATTAAAAAGATTCTGGAAACAAATGAAAATGAACACACAACAGCCTAAAACCTATATAGGACACAGCGAAGGCAGTCCTGAGAAGGAAATTCATAGGAATACAGGCCTACCTAAAAAAGCATAGAAGAATCTCAAATAAACAACCTAACCATTAAGCTTCAAGAATTAGAGGAGCAACAACAAACAAGTAGAAGGAAGCAAATAATCAAGATCAGAGCATAATTAAATGATATACAGACTAAAAAAAACAATTCAAAGGATCAAAAAATCCATGAGCTGAATCTTTAAAAAGATAAACAGCATCGATAGGCTTTTAACCTGACTCATCAAGAAAAAAAGAGAAAGAACTCAAAATCAAAAACAAAAGAGAAGTCAGAACCGATACTATGGAAGTACAAGAGATCGTTAGTAATTACTACAAACACTGTATGACAAGGAACTTGAGAATCTGGGTGTAATGGACAAAAATCTGGAAGCATATATCTTCCAAAACTGAATCTAGAAGAAAAAGCCTGGATAGACTGATAGCAACTAGTAAAATTCCAGCAGTAATCAAATATCTAATCAGCACACAAAGGCCCTGGACCAGATGACTACACAGGTGAATTTTAACAAACATTCAGGGAAGATCTAACTTCTATCCTTCTCAATCTATTTCAAAATATCCAAGAAGAAGGAAGACTCCCAAACTCTTTCTATGAGACCAGTGGTATTCTAATCCCAATAACAGGTCAAGACTCAACAAAGAAAGAAAAGTATAGGCCAGTATCTCTGATGAACATAGGTGAGAAAACCCTCAACAAAATATTGGGCAAACCAGATCCAGCAATACGTTGGAAAGATCATACACCATAATCAAGTGGGATTCAACCAAGGGATGTAGGATGGTGTAATATTTGCAAATCAATAAACGGTAATAAACCATATAAACAGAATGAAAGACAAAAACATTACGACCATATCAATAGATACTGGAAAAGCATTTGATAAAGTACAGCACCCAATTTGTGATAAAAATGCTCAGCAAGGTGGGAACAGAGGGAGCACATCTTAACATAATAAAGGCCATATATGAGAAACCTGCAACCAACATCATACTCAAGGAACAAAAACAAAGAAATGTAAGTAATTACTACAAACACTATATGACAAGATACTACTTCCATAGTATCTGTTCTGAGTTCTCTTTTGTTTTTGATTTTATTTGAGTCCTTTCTCTTTTTTTCTTGATGAGTTAGGTTAAAAGCCTATCGATGCTGTTTATCTTTTTAAAGATGAGCTCATGGATTTTTTGATCCTTTGAATTGTTCTTTTAGTCTATATATCATTTAATTATGCTCTGATCTTGATTATTTGCTTCCTTCTACTTGCTCTGGGCATTGTTTGTTGTTGCTCCTCTAATTCTTGTGTACCAACAATGAAACATTTGACACAGAAGCAACAAAACAAATCTCATTTACTATAACAACAAGAAAAATAAAGTATTTAGGAATCAACTTAACCAAGGAGGTAAAAGACCTGTACTCAGAAAACTACAGAACACTGAAGAAATTAAGGAAGATACAAATAAATGGACACATGCCATGTTCATGGATGGGAAGAATTAACATCATTAAAATGTCCATACTACCCAAAGTAATTTAAAGGTTCAATGCAATTCCTATTAAAATACCAATGACACATTTCACACATCTAGGAAAAAATATTCAAAATTTATATGGAGCCAAAAACACCACAAATAGCTACAGCCATCCTGAGAAAGAACAAAGCAAGGGAAATCACAATACCTGACATCAAACTATACTACAAGGCCACTATAATCAAAACAGTCTGGTACTGGCGTAAGAATAAACACATAGGTCAATGGAACAGAATAGAGGGCACAGAAATAACCCAGGACTCCATGGTCAATTAATATTTGATAAAGGGAGAAGGAGCATGAAATGGAGTGAAAATAGCCTCTTCAACAACTGGTGTTGGGAAAATGGACAGGGACATGCAAAAAAAAAAAAAAAAAAAAAAAGACCACCACCTTACACCATACACCAGAATAAATTCAAGATGGATAAAGACTTAAACATAAGCCATGCCACCATTAAAATCCTAGAGGAAAACATAAGCAGTAAAATTGCAAACATCCCATGCAGCAATATTTTCACCAGTATTTCTTCTTAGGGCAAGGGAAATGACGGAACAAATAAAACAAATGGGACTACACCAAATTGAAAATTTTCTGCTCAGCTAGGGAAAACATCAGCAAAATGAAAAGGGAACCAACTGTATGGGAAAACATACTTGCCAATGACACTTCACACAAGGGTTTGATTGCCAAAATATATAAAGAACTTATACATCTCAACACCAGGGTTGATGGATAGCCCAATTTAAAAATGCGCAAAGGAACTGAACAGACACTTCTCCGAGGAGGACATACAAAGGGCCCATAGGCATATGAAAGAATGCTCAACATCACTAGTCATCAGAGAGATGCAAATTAAAACCACAAGGAGATACCAGCCACCTCACAACTGTCAGAATGGCCATCATCAACAAATCAACAAACAGTAAGTGTTGGTGAGGATGTGGAGAAAAGGGAATCCTGGTGCACTGATGGTGGGAATGCAGGCTGGTGCAGCCACTATGAAAAACAGTATGGAGTTTCCTTAAAAAACTAAAAACGGAACTGCTTTTTAATCCAGCAATTCCACTACTAGGACTATACCTGAAGAACCCTGAGACACTAATTCAGAAGAACCTAAGTACCCCTATTTTCATAGCAGCACTATTTACAATAGCCAAATGCTGCAAACAGCCTAAGTGCTCATCAGTGGATGACTGGATCAAAAAACTTTGGTACATTTACACAATGGAATTCTATATAGCAGAAAGAAAGAAAGAACTTGTACCCTTTGCAACAACATGGATGGAACTGGAGAGTATTATGCTTAGTGAAATAAGCCAGTCAGTGACGGACAAATATCATATGATCTCACCCATTATGGAACAATAATGAGCAAAACTAACAACAAGCAAAACAGAACCAAGTATATGAATACAAGGAATAGGCCTTCAGTGGTCAGGGGGAACGG